>RJWM01001345.1:0-159446 GCA_004363535.1 Dasyprocta punctata | reverse complement strand
GTAGGCGGAGCGTTGTGAGTTCGAGGCCGGCCTGGGCTACAACGCGAGCGCAAGGCCGACCTGAGCTACACAGTGCGACCCTGCCTCAAAAAACCAGGGCTGGGAGTTTGGCTCAGTGGCTTAAGCGCCTGTCTGGCAGGTGCGAGGTTGTGAGTTCAATCCCCAGTACCGCAAAAAAAAAAAAAAAAAAAAAAAAAAAAAAAAAAAAAAAAAAAAGAATATATTGCCACAGAAACTTAAAATTCTTGATGTGTTGACATCAAGGATTGAAAGAACTGAGTGAAGACATTTAATAAATATTTTATACAATTAAAAATGCTAGATACATTATATGAGCTTCTCCAATGCAAGTAAAATGTCATATAATATATATGTATATATATATATATATATATATATATATATGTAATCCAGATTTTCATAGTTGTATATACCAATTAAGAATATTTATTCTAGACTTCAATTTTTGTCATTGTGAGTGTTCTAATGCATGGCTTTGTTTATTCTAGGTAAGTCTTCTACCATTAATTAAAACCCCATGTTCAAGCTTTCATTTATCTTAAGTGTTATGATAGTAAAACTGTATTACTTTTTACAAAGCAGTGCATAATTTATGGTTAAAAAGATTTGTATGTGCATCTGTGTGCATGCCTATGTATATGTGATTGACTTTGGCTTTTCCTTAACAGCTTGAAAGTAAGAATGCACTGATACCATATAAAATGCCTGGTACTGAATTTTCATAATGCTTCTTTAGCCAGTTGTGTAATGATGCCAACATAAATATATTAGGGGAATTATCATCACTTAATGAAAATACAGTTTACCATGAAAACAGAAATGTCTATTTTAGAAAGTTTATATTCATATAGTGGAGAGACAAGGATTACATACACATTTCCACATATCCACAGGTTACCATATAAGGTTTGCATTTCCTCAGTATGAATTCATTGAGAGGAAAGTGTTCATTTGTTTGACTAGGAATTTGGCAGCACTGCACTAGAGAAAAGTGCTTGTGTAACTCTTTCGGCACATACTGACCCAAAAAAGCACTGAAAGCAGGCAGAAAGACAAATGAAGGGAGTTTTAGGTATCCAAAGCTATTCTTGAATCTAGAAATCAGATTTACATAGGCCAGATGAAAAAGCAAAGACATTGGAAAGAAAAGTGCTCAAGAATAACAAAGGATTTAGACAAACGTTTTGAGCAGCAGAGGCATCCTGTGAAATTCTCCTGAGTTCGTATTTGTCTACTGACAGGTACAAATCTAGAAGAAAATATTTAGGTAAGGACAAATACAAAATATTCTGTAAGAATATGTTTGAAATGGTTAAGCACAAAACATGCAGAGACCTATAAAAATTCTAATGATAGACAAAAGGGTTTTGATTACTGTGTTAAACATAAGAAAACAGAGGAGGGCAAGAGAGGCCCTTTCCTAGAAACATAGTAATATGTGACACAGAATATGGTTTAACACCATTTTATGCTCAACCTTTATAAGAAGGATAAATAACCTTCTGTTAGAATACATTGAATAAATGTGGTTTGGAGTGAAATAAGGATCAATAAGTGAGGAAGAATAGTAAGAGAGTTCTAATGTTCTTTTCCCAAATGCTTCAAGCTCCTAGGCCAAATGAATGATATGCAGGGGAAATAGAATAAGTTTCAGAAGCAGTAATGAAAATGTTTGAGAAATCTAGGTAAGAAAATTGTCAGAAATTCAGAGATGTACAAACATTGTTCTGATTCATAGTTTTATAGAATTATGAAAAATGTAAATTCTTCCAATTACAGTGTAGAATTATGTTGACATCGATTACCAAGGTTTTTGTACTGGAGATTGAACCATGAACATTTGCACTGTGCTACATCATCAGCCTTTTTTCTTATTTGAGGCAAGTATTCATTAAGTTGCTAAGTTTCCCAAGCTAGGCCTTGGACTTGCAATCATTTTGCCTCAGCCTACCAGTCTGCTGGGATTGCAAGTATGTGCTACATGCCTAGATGATTGTCACAGCATTATATATTATTAAACACATTATTTACGGAAATTTAGACAAATAATAGTAAAGGCAAAAGAATATCTTTGATTCAATGGTAAAAAAAAGTTAATTCAACTTCCTCTGATAAAACAAAGATTAGTAGACTGAAAGATTAAAAGGAAACTAAAGTGATACCCAATATGAACTTTATCAACACAGTGTCTCATTTTATCAACCATACTTTTTTGTAAGAATATTGTAAAACTGTATTTCAATAAAATATTCCCTTTTATCACCTAATTAAATAGCAAACTCTTAGCAGGCAAAGATTTATGCTTATTTACTACTTCTTAGCACATAGTCCATACTCTGTAATTGTTTGTTGAAGGCAAGCACACAAATTTTGGTACAGAAATGTGATTGGCATAAGTTAAACCAAGTTTGATAAATATGTAGCTGGTTAAAGACTCTATCTTAAAAGTTTTGATTACCAGTCTTCTGTTTGGGGAAGTTAATATAGATACGCTTTTGCATACCCTTCCTACTAAATGGGTGAAACCGCTGAAATATATGAACATAAATGTAACCAAACAAAATATCTGCAGAAAATAGAAGAAAACAGGGTAGGTTGGGCGCTCAAGCCTCAAGGAACAATATGATGATGAGTTCCCTGGGTATTCTTTATGTCTAATATATGTCAAACTTACAAAAGAAGAAGATGACCACTTGAATGTATGAAAAAGTGTCAACAGAAACTCCCTTCCATCAAATCTGCTCCTCCTGTCAAAAAACTAGAAATGTGGCACACTATTAAGACTAAAAGCGTTGGAACTCTAACTGTTCTACTCAAATCAAACACCTAAGAAAAAAAGTTAACCAATTCCTAGCAATACCATATAAGACTGAATAAAGAGCCCAGACTTTTACCTTCACAGACTAAGAAGACGTGCTACAAACCCTCCACTGGATTTGTGTAAGAGAAGGCTAAGTAGGGGCACAATATTTTGATCCTTATTGAAAATAAAGAAGCACAAGTACATCTTGTTCCTCAGTCCCTCCACAGTGTCTCACTGGATGTTATATGCAGATCATAGATTTCATTTCCACCAGAAACAGAGAATTTTTTCTGTCACTCTCCACTGAGGTAACACAGGGGGAGACAAAGTATGGAATCACCGTTATTTGCAGCAATGGCAGTCTGTAACCATCGACTCTCAGGTGTTAGAAAAGTCATGCGAGAAACTAGACCATCCGCTTTCCTCAACAGTTATGAGAAGACACCCGCACTGTGAACGCAGAACCTATTATACAACTTGAATGTCTATATCCATTTGACAGAAACTAAGAAATTTTGACAGTACTCTGGAAAAATTATATTAGAGAAAGCTGGCAAAATCAGAGGTTTTAATAAGTTACATATTCTTATGATATACCAAAAACAGTGAGATTTTCTTAGAACATCCTCTATCAAGAATAAAGAGGATATCAAAGTGGATGATAAAATAAAATAAATGCATGCTACAACAAGATGACAAACAAGACACGATGATCTAGCAAAGATTTTAAAATAACAATGGCCAATGTCAAACATGATTCCAGACGCAATTACTAACTGAATATTTTTTAAAGTTGAAAAGCATACAGGCTCAGAAAGAAACAAAAACTCATCTCAGTAGAGAAAGAGAAAACAAATAAACGAATTAAGTTTTTCTCAGGGAATAATACAACACTTAAGACTGTAGTCATAGGCCAGAAAGTAGAAAGGAAGAAACAGAAAAATCAGTGAACTTGAAAGCAAAATAAAAATACCCAAAAGAGAGAATATAGACAGAAAAAATGAAAAGAAACTCATTAACTTGCATGTCTGTAAGAGAAGATGTATCATCATTCTTTTTATCAGAGATCAGAAAAGTGAGAGAAAATGGATAAGGTTGAAAGAACAGATGAAAAAATAATGATTGACTGTCATTTCAGTATGTAGAAAAAAGTGAAAAATTCAGTTCAGCTGCATTGTAAAAATCATCACAAGCCAGGAATAGAAATTTTTCACTCTGACAAAAGGCATGACAAAGAAACCCACACATAAAGAGTCTAAAATAATTGTTTCTCAGAAAAATTGAACACTTGATCCCTAATGTCAGGTATAATAAAAATGGCCAGTCTTGTGACTTCTATTCAAAATTGTCCTGAGAATTGAAGCTTGGATAATTAAGGAATAAAATAAAATTAAAATTATCTAGTTTAGAAATCAAGAAGAAAAACGATCTTTATTCCCATATTGTGTGATCTTGTGTATAGAAAAATTATACATTAGAATATTAGGATCAAAATCTAAAAAATTGGGGTGACACAAAGTGACCATACCAAAACGTGTATCAATGAACTTCTAATGAAAAACTAAAAATGAAATCTAGAAAAGTATATCATGATAATATAAAAAGTGAAATATTATAAAGAATTTACAAAGAACTGTAAAATTTACATTTGGAAAATATTGAAAGAAATTTTAAGTGCAAAATAATTGATATTTCATGTTCAAATATTAGAGTGTGTAATATTGCTAAAATGGCAGAATTTTCAGAAGTTTTCTGCAGAATTAACATAACTGCTATTAGAAACCTACATGGGATTTCATATTAATTTTCGTATGGAAACTTGAGGAGATTGAAACAGCTAAAAATATGTTATGAAAGACTGGTGTTGAGAGACCCTACCTGATTTTAAAGATTACTTCATTTATAAAGACAGCGTCCACTAATGAAAGAATAGTTTTATAAACTGATATAATTGAATATCTAGAGATGAATTCACTTTATATAATTTTATTTATAATTGCAGCGAAATACATATAACAAAATATACCATCTTAATATTTGGTGCCACTTAGTTTACTATTTGGTGCCATTAAAAGCATTCACAATGTGTATCCATCACCACCTTCAATCATTTTTTTGGTGAGGGAATCGAACTCAGGACCTCACACTTGCCAAGCAGGCACTGCGCTGCTGAGCTATATCCCTGACCCAACACCTTCAATCTTCAAAATTCTTTTTATTTTCCAAAACCAAAAGGCTGTAAGTATTAAATAGTAACTCCCCATATCTCCCTTTCCCCAGCCCTCTGTATCACCATTTCACATTTTCTTTTTTGAAATTTGATCACTCTAAGTATCTTAAATAATGGGAACCAAGATATATTTGTGTTTTTGTGAATGGTTTGCCTCACATAGCCTTTTTGCCCTCAGAGTTTTTTCATGTTGTATCATGTGTTAGAATGTCTTATATATTTAAGGGTGAATAATATTCACTGTATACAATTGAATAATGTTCTATTAATGAATGATATTCCATTGAAGAGGATGCCACATTCCAGGCACCAGATTGGAATCAAACATCAGATCCTCACCAGAAAATGAAAATGTGGAGTACTTGTTCTTAAACTTTTCATCCTCTACAACTATGAAAGATACATTTCTTTATAATATGCAAGGACTGTGGTATTCTGTTATAGCAGAAAAATTAGAAAAAGACAAATGAATATTTATTTTTTTTCTCTTAAATAATTCAAATAAAAATGGCATAAAATCAAATGCCTGTAAATATATTGGTTGTTCTGTAGCATAAGAAATGTACTGTGCTTGATAAACGCACTAACTGAGCAGATGGGTGATATTAAAGTTGTATCAGTAATTAAATTGTACCAGCTAACTTCAACCTTCAGAAATATATAAGATGATTTGTTGATGACAGCCATTCTTTCTGAGGTGAGATAGACTCTCAGTGTTGTTTTAATTTGCATTTCTTGAAACACCAATGATGTTGAACATTTTTTTCATTGTATTTATTTGACATTCATATTTCTTCATCTGAGACATGTATATTCATCTCAGATGTCCATTTTTGGATTGAGTCTTTGAATTTGGGGGGCCTGAATTTTTTATTCTTTATACATTCTAGATAGAAGTCCTTTCTCTGAGGGATAGTTGGCTCGCAGGGCTGTGGGGTAAAAGGAACCAAATAAATGTCATATCGTGGAACACTTAATTGTGTGGCTTGCTTAACTTTGTGTCTTCTAAAGAACATAAATGGTTCTGATATAAAGAGTCCCCAATCCCACTTCAAGAAATATGACTGAATTTATTGCCAAATAGTATTAAATAGAATTCTATGTTTCTTCTAAAGTGAAAAGGAGAAATTGATTAGATTAGGGAGAGTAACAGAAGTTCTGTCAATCTGCAGGTTTCTGTTAATGAAACATTCGTCTAAGTAGGGCATTATAATTTGAGCACTCAGGAGGCTGAGACAGAAGGACTGCTATGAGTTCATGGCCAGCTTGAGCTACATAGTAAGTTCAAGGTCAGGCTGAATTACAAAACGAAACCCTGTCTCAAACAAGCAAACAAAAAAATGACACTCATCTACTATCTGTGTAAGCAATGAAAAATAGCATAACCCTGTGAAAAAAGTTCATTACTCATCATAAAAAGTTAAAGAAGTATATAGAGCATTGTGTTCAGTATTTAATGGCAATCATTCCTGTTTGGGGTGAACAGCTTGACTTTAATTGGAAACATAGAAAATAAGTATGATGTTTAATGTTTTGAAAATTCCCAATTTATTTTAAACTTCAAACAGATTCTAAAGACATGTTTTAAAGTTGCTTAGCATAACCACCATTCTTTGAATTCCTATAGAACAAATAACTACTGGCAGGCAAATTATCAAGAAGAAGTTAAATATTACCAGAGAATTGAAAAAAATCCTTTTGGTTTGCCCTCCTTTAAATTTGCAAAAGAAAAGCAACTAAAGGGTGGGAAACAAAACTTGAATATTAATGTATTACTTATTCTCTTGCTATTTGAATAAATTTGTCCTTTATATTACCCTGCATATACTTTCTTGTCACCATTACAGCTCAAATCAAGGAAAAAATTAATTTATCCCAGGGTATGCAGAAAAGTACTTGATTAACATTTGGAAAATAAATGATCTAAAATGAAGTCAGGTTTGTCTTTCTGCACATGTAATTGGTTGAGTACTTAGCAGCACTGTAATCACTGTCTGTAATTCTTAGTCTGGAATTATTTTTATCTAATACAAATACAAGGCATTAATAGGAGTCCCCTTTTCTAAGAACTTCCAAAAGGATTCACCTACCCAGTACTGCTGTAACCATTTTTTTTCTATGTCTGTGTTTTGTTCCAATCCCTCAGAGTTCTGCTAAGTGCTATGGTTGGTGGTTTCTCAAGTAATAAATGAATGAATGCATCATTGATTCTTAGAGTCATTATCCCCAAAGTACGATCAAAAGGAAGAATGCTTTACTCTGTGATAAGCCAATACAATAAAGAATGTTGGATGAGCATATTTTCTTGACTCTGGAAGATATGCAATATAGTAACATGTCCCTACTGGTTACTATAGTGATGGGCCTAATGAGTAAAAGTTTTTAATTGTGAGTAGCCTCTCTTGGGCACATTTCCTTCCTCGTGATCCAAACCCACCACTGGTCTCTGAATTTTGCTTGATCATTTCTGTGATTATAAGTAAGTGCCATAGATCGTCTCAAGCCCTAAATACTTGCTATGATTCTTTTGCTTACTTACTCCATAAGAAATGTCTTCCCCAAGAGTATTCGAGGGAATACTGGGCATCAAGTCCATAACTTGATGATCTTTTATCAAATTGGTTTTAGGCCGCTGAATTAATGTAGCAACTGAAGCCAGACACTGCTTTCAGAGCCATCAACAGTTCAAAAAAGGATGAATCTATCCCCAAAGCAGAGGTACTGAATAGTCACAAGAGGAAATTCTTACTCAAGAGAGTGAAATAGAATGTGTCATTTTTCTGGATGATCTTTTATGGGGTGATCAAGAGGCTTTCATTTAGTGAATACATTTGCTCATTCAGTTTTGGAGAGTCGCCCTTCATTTATTCTTTCCCTTTGGAAGTACTTTCGAGTGCAAATTACTGCTATCAGAAGCCTTGAACTGAGAGGCTATTATTCTCCTTGCTCAGATTAAATTAATTTTGAACAGTTTAATGCAGCATGTCCGAGCTGCAAGTCCAAGTGGTGTCAAATCTATTTCTCTGCTTTTTTAAGCTGCACCTTCAAGGGCAGTATGATTCATGGTGAATGTGTTCTTCTAATGTCTTGCTAAGCGTTATTATTTTCTTTCATTTGCAAGTCATGAGGCTACAAATGTTAACCATTCTCCTCCTAACATTGTATAAAGAATGCATAATTTAAACTGGACTGATTTTCCAAAAGGGTGCTTATTACATTTACTTGCTCTACAAATGAAATAAAGAAAAAGATACTCTGTATCAAAGCAAGAAGTTTAAAAAGCTAATGAAACATTAGAAAGAGAACTGCTTTGAGAAGCACTACAACATCATCAGTGTAGTGGTAAGAAGGAATTATCTTGATCTAGGGCTATGTAATAAAATAAAGAGGTTTTAATGACTGGCTATATAATTCTGTTTGTGTTTTGCAGAGTTGAAAGAAAAAATTTAAAAAGGATATAAATCTTCTTATCTTCCCTCTCTAGTTCAGGCAATATACTGTCTCTCCAATATTCACTCTATATAATGTGTCATTGAAATGTAGTGGTGAAGTTTTCTCTGTGTTGCTGTGGATCAAAAAGAGTCAAAGGAATGCCAATCGATTAGTAACAGAGTAGAAAATGTACATTAAGCAGTTAGAAGTTTCAGAAACCTATCAACCTTGTGTCTGTGTAACATATTTAAATGTACAGCTCTGGACAATCTTTTCTATAGTACTAATCACCAGTCCTATAGATTAAGCAAATTAATGTTTTTAAAGGTCTTAGATGAAGATTGATGAAAATACTGTATTGTAATTTTCCTTCAGAGTAAAGGAGAGGCAAAGATCGAGGATATTGTCCTTTCAAACGCTGTTTAAGCACTTTGTACTTGCAGTTGTACTTTCTTTTTCTAATGAACAAAATAGGCTTACATGGACTTTTTGATTTAATAAAAGTAAAAATTCTTATTCACAATCCTCAAGATAAACATAATACCATTAATAATATAATTTTTGAAAACACTGCTAAAAATATTTGAGCCCATTGTATTTCATATCAAAACACAAGAATCTGTAATCCAAATAAGACTTACCTGGGATTCAGGCATCATATCTGAAGAAAAACAATGTATTGTTTAGCAATACCCAAAAAAAGGAAAAAAATTAAAGGATGGACAGGAGCATAAGAAGATTAACTAAAAGCACTATTATATATGAAAAGAACACAAAGAAGAACTGACATTCAAATCTGTAAGATGCATGAGAGAGGAATAGCACAGTATAAAAACATTTATTCACTAAATTAATTAACATGGCCTGCTTTGAAATTCGAAGACAATAGCATTTAGAATAGTGTAAATAACTATTTCAGTCCCAAATTTCCCTATTGCTTGACTGCATTGCCTTGCAAAAACTAAATAATGAGTACTTCAGTTTTCTCACTTGCAAATATTATTAGCTATAGTTAAGACTCAACTTATAAATTTATTGAGAGTATTAAAATATTTAACATTGCTATGGTGCTTAGCGGTATGTCCAATGCAGAGATAATCATCATGCAATTGTTAGCTTTTATTAGTTTTTATAGAGTAATCCTGGATTCTAAATGGTAATCAACATATGAAATTTATACTGCAAGGTGGTGAAGAACAAAAATCTGAGTATCTCCCAGAAAAGTTTAAAGAATGGATTCTTCACTATTAAACCAAAAGATGTTTCTATAAATTCTTAAATTCTTATGTTGATGTCAGAGATAGTGACGTTTTTTGCCAGTATGTGTAGCTTCCCTAGAAATTACTTTAGGTTGGTAGAAGTTGCTTGTGCTACAATGCAAATTGAAGTCAATATGTTTCTGTAGGTCTAGATTATTCTGCTGACTCTACCATTTATAAGATCTAACATTGGAAAATTTGTTCAAATTTACAGCTCTGAAAATGCAAGATGAGAATAATTGTACCTTTCTCTTTCATAGTGTATTTCTATGAATTTTAAATCAGATAGTAAAAGTTGTTTGTAGGCCTTGTTCTCTACAAATATGAAGCCCTAGTTTCTTCTGTCATGGCATCTCTAAAGACAGTGATCCTTTGAAGGATTGAACTTCTACCTCGTATTTGTCCAACCCATTTCATGAAGACCTTATCTTACTGTACTTCTTGCAGAAATTGACTTTCCTCAACATTTATGTCTCATAACATGCCTATAAGTCATTCTCAGTCACTAATTTTTGTAGTTTCCCTTGTGCTACTTAATATTATATCTCTCGATCTGTCTTTCCATCACTAGGCTCTCTCCACCCACTCCTTAAATATTTTAATATTTATTTCATAGTTTACATTTTATCCACAGGTTACAAGATACCATTCCTACTTATATGCACTGATCATGTATCCTCAGAGAAACAGAGCTAGTAATATATATTTATTATAAGGAATTAGCTCATGTGATTAGCAAATCAAAATTTTCTGAGAGGCTAGAGAATTGGTGAGTTAATGTTGCTGTTCCAATCTGAAGTCTATCTGTTACAGAATGAGGAAGAGGCAGTTTTTGAAATAAAATCTGAAGCTAATCTACTGAAGAATTCTCTTGTTTAGAGGAGGCTAGCCTTTGTGCTCTATTTAAATCTTGAATCCAGTAAATGAAACTCATCTAATTGGCTTTCCTCAAAGATTACCAAATGAAATGTTCATCTCTTCCACAAACAACCTCACAGAAATACTTATAATGACTTTTAATATTTGACCAAATATTGGCACTCTGGATTAGCCAAACTGACTTATGAATTTACATATAAAGAGCAAAATAAAATATAGATAATAGGAAATAGATCTCTTTCAAATGGAAACAGAAATAAGAGATGGAGAGAGAAGAAGGAAAGAAGGGAAAAGAGATTTTAAAAGAGTTGAAGAAAACTGAAAATAGAGCTTATACCAATGGGAAGGGAAGAAGAGTTGGAGAGATCAGGGAAGGATGAGAGGAGAACGAAGCAAAAAATTAAGAATTAAGATGTGTAATGTACATGTACAAATCCCCCATGATAAATGTAATCGTTACGTATTGCAGACATGTACTAATAAAAAAAAAGCATAGAAAGTTAACCATCACATGCTACAATGATATGACTCTCGAATCATTAGCTATAGGGTGGATCCTTTTTTATCTGGGACTTAACATTTCTATTTAAATTTCATGTATGTACTGAAATATCCATTAGGTACATTTAGGTATAAATGTTTTCGGGTGCACTCACTGTCTGCCTCCCAATAGCCATACACTTCTCCTAAACTCCCTGTAACTTTCCTCAATATATTTTTTTCCCAAGTAGCAATTCAGATCTTACAGTCATCCATGACTTTCCCTAGCCCTTAAGTAATATATAATTAGTCATCAAGAGCCATAGATTTGCCAGGGATTTAGGTCAGTGGCTTAAGCGCCTGCCTGGCAAGCACAAGGTTGTGCGTTTGACTCCCGGTAGAAAAAAAAAAAAAAGCCATAGACTTTATGTCCCAAATAATTCTCAGAGTGTCTCTTCCATTCCATCTTTAATCACTTAAATAAGCCCCCCAAATATGGAATATCCTAGCTTCCTAAGTTTGTCATTGCCTCTAGTATTCATCCCTGTAATGATTATTCTCATTCTTAAAACAAATTTTCTCATATTACTATTTACATAAACATGTTCAACCACTTCTAACTCTAACGAAGTATATAAAATTCAACTATCTACATGAGAATTTCATGATATAAACTTATCAAAGTGCTTGCTACTTTTAAAACAATTACACCTTTATCTTTACTCTCATCTTCTCTTTCTGTTGATAGATTCGTTAAGTTGTCCCATTGTACAATTACCTCCTTCTCCTAATAGCATTCGACCCAAAGAAAAACTCTGCTTCCTTATATTCTTTGAAATGTCAACTAAGCCCTCAATCAAAGCTCAAATCACATAATAAATTCTTCCTATCATGTTTAACTAAAGACACTGGAATGAGTAATAAACACAACTTATTCAGTTTTGCATATGTGGTATTATTCAATTGAAGAGAGGTAGCCATATAGTAAACCTGTTACTAAGGACATATATAAAAATGTGATTTTCCTTAAATTATAATACAGAGGTATATAATTTAGGATGAATCCTTTTGTGAAATGAGCAACCACTGATTGATTGACTGATTTTATAAGCCTATATTTCTGCTTATTACATTTGTTAATAGTGAAATCAGAGTGGTATCAAATACCAATGCTTGATATTATGGTCAATAAATGACTGAGAGGAAACAAATGAAAAGCTGTCTCATTTTCTTACAGACTTGTAGTGAATTTACTCACTGTAGAGAATGGGAAGACTCATGAAATGGTCATACATGTTACTTTCCTCCAAAACAACAAATCAAAACAATTAAAATGCAAATTTAAACATGGGTCCATCAAAATCAAATTAATATAATGATTTCAGTTCAACTAAAATTATTTTTTCAAAATAAAAGGGTCCACTTTAAATTTCAATTCAAAAAATCTTCATATATAGGATACACTGCTGAACATTTATTTTTATTCATTTCATTCATTTTTATTGTACTAATTTATTTGTTCTTTGAGATATGACTTCATTATGTAGCTCAAGCTGGCTTCAAGCCCGTAATCATTCTTCTCAGCTTCCAAAGTATTGAAGTTACAGATGGAAGTACAAGTATAAAGTACTCTTACTTTAAATCAGTGTATAGATATTTTGTCTTACTATCAACAACTATGGTAGAGTGCAACATTTGTGATACGTGATGTTTTCTACTAGTATATGGTGCAAGTTCTTAATTAATAAATTATCAATTGAGTGCTGGGGATTTAGATCAGTGGCACAAGCACCTGCCTGGTAAGTGCAAGGTCATGAGTTTGATCTCTGGAACCAAAAATAACTTATCAATTGTAATACTATACCAAACGTAAATTGACTCATTCTAATTAGAGTATCCACTCTATATATATTTTGGAATTGTAATATATAAAATACATTCTTGAGGAAAACAATTCCAAAAATATCTAACCCATAAATAGTGAAAATATTATTCTTAAAACCCATAATAGTACAACTTGCACATTCTGGCTAAGAAATACCAATTACAGTGCACTAACTTGGTCCTCCAATCCTTGTTCCAATGGCCCATTTGTGAAGAAATCAGACTAGACTATCCTATGAAAGAACATATTTACAGTTGCATATAGTTTCACATTTAAAAAATACGATAAAAATATGTAACCTAAAATTGAACATATGAACATATGAACCATTTCAAGTGTACAATTTAGTAGTGTCAAATGTATTCACATTATTGCACAACAAGTTTCTGAAACTCCTTATGTTGCAGACTAAAACTCTGAACTGGCTAAACAATTATGTTTTCTTTTTCACTCTTCCCAATATCATGATGGTTAAACCATTCTACTCTCCATTCCTATTAATTTTATTTTATATCCCTTATATATTTGAGTCTTTTCAGATTTCTATAATATTTGCACATAATTGCAGTACAGAACGATTACATTAATTGTAGGGTTTTGGTACATGGATGTCAATGTGTCTTAGTTATAAATTATTTGACTTTTTATGACTGGCATATGTTACTTTGTTTTTTATTTTATTATTATTATTATTATTATTATTATTATTTTGGTACCAAGGATCGAACTCACAACCTCGCGCTTGCCAAGCAGGTGCTTACACCACTGATCTAAATCCCCTGCTCCTGGCATATGTTACTTTGGATAATATTCTCAAAGTCCATCTATGTCTTACCATATGTGAGAGTTTCTTTCCTTTTTAATATTGAAAATATTCATTGTATAAATATACCACATTTTATTTATTAATTCATCCATTGAGTTACTAGCCCCTCTTGGGTATTATGACTATTGATAGTATAAACATGGGTATGCAGATATCTATTTGAGATACTGCTCTCTAATCTCTGGGATATATACACTGAAAAGGAATTGCTGGGTCATATCATAGTTTTATGTCTAGTGTTTTGAAATATAGTTTTGAGTGCCAGGAAAATGAGAGAGTCAAGTACAAAATGCAACTTTTAAAATATTTGGGGATCTCAAAAAAAACCAGGGCCGGGAGTTTGGCTCAGTGGCTTAAGCGCCTGCCCTGGCAGGTGCAAGGCCGTGAGTTCAATCCCCGGTGCCGCAAAAAAAACAAACAAACAAAAAAAAATTGGGGATAAGAGCCACAAAACTTGGAGTTACAACATCTATAACTTCAAAAGTTTTTCTAGTAGAAAAGAATTAAGGCTGGTACACAAAATTGATCATAGAAATTAGAGACATAGATAATTGTCTTAGTCACTTTCCTCGTTATTGGGACACATCAGTCAACACCCATAACCTAGAAGAGAAAACACTGAATTTGACTCACAGTTTTTAGATATTTTAGTCCATAGTTAGGTGACTTCAACTCAAAATGGCATGGCATAGGGGCATGCAAAAGAGAAGTTGCTCATGCCATGACAGCTGGGTAGGAGAGAAGTGCTGAACTGAGAGTGAGGGGATAAAGACTTTGAAACAACACTGCAGTTACCTGTATTTTCTAACCAGATCCCACCATCTATCAGCAAGTCAATTATAAACCCCGTAGTAGTCATCTTTCCAAAGCCCTGCCTTTCACCACATTAGGCTTTGGGGAGTCATCTAGTTATAAACCACAATGTTTCACACTTGTACTCTCCCCAAAGACTAACATATATCTTTTTATGTAGAATATATTCCAGATTGGCTAAGAGTTGCCAAATTCCTAGCAGTTTCAGCATTGCTGAAAAGTCCAAGTCCAATGTCTGCTCTGAGATTTACTGCAAACTCTTAGCTGTCATTCCCTACAAAAATCAAAAGAAAGTTAAAGACTGCTGACATATGAAGGCTCAAGATAAACGTTCCCACTCCAAAAGGGAGAAATCAGAAGATAGAAAGGAATAGAATGGAAACAAGACCAAAACCTAGAAGGGCAATCGTTAAATCCCACAGTTCCATGTCCACCACACAGGACAAGTTGTGGTAAGATGTGAACTCCAAAGGAATTGAGTGGCCCCACCTCTGTGATGCTGCCAGTAACTGTAGCCCTCTCTGTTGGGTAGGCTTTGCTTACTCTTTATAGATTTCCTTAGACATTCCAGGTTTTTGACTTTTTCAGTGTCCTGTAGTCTCCACTGAACTTTTGTCTTCACTCTTACAGCTTGACACACTGCCTTCTCAGAGGCATGCTGTGTAACATTTTAGGTCTTTTTCTGACTCCACGACTCTTACATTCTTTGTGTCCATAAAACTAGCACCACAAGGATGATGCCAGGGTCTGGTAATAGCTCCAGCAGTAATAAGGCCTTTCGCGTTATGGCTGCAGGGGCCACTGAGTACCTGGATGGCTGAGCATAGTGAATCAAATCCTAGGGAACCAAATCTCTAGACAGCCGTTTTGGAATATGATGTCCCAGGACTCTCTTTTCAAAGTAAACTTTGCAGGTTTGCACCTTGATCCCGTGACGGATGTGGCCTTGTTGATCTCACACTTTTCAAGTTTTTCCTTTTTTTTTTATTTTAAAGATAGTAAAATACAACAGAACACAACAGAATAAAGTCAATCAAAACAAAGCAGTAGGACTGGTACAGAACCTCGAAGACCGATAGTGTGAGTACAATCGCTACTATAACATACTTTGCTATTGTCAGATTAGCTGAGCATTCCAACAGGTGTAGTAGAATTGAACCAAAAACAAAACAAAACAAAATCAATAAAAACAGAATATAAAATAAAGAAAAAAAGAGAAAAATAATAACTATCAGGGTAAAGCAAAATGGTGAGAACCATACTGGTCCTCGAAGACAAGACAGAAGAGAGTCCCCCGTATTCAAGTTTTTTCTATGGTCGTACTGTCAAGTACAAGGCTGTGTGTGTGTGTGTGTGTGTGTGTGTACCGGGAATCCACCTCATGACCTGAAACTTGCCAGGCAGGCACTGTGCTGCTGAGTTATATCCCTGGTCCTAGACTTCTTTTCAATGTTAAGCTTTTAAGCTCTCCTCTTTGCCAACATTGCAGGCCCTGATTGGCCCAGCCAAACTTTTCCAAACTCCTCCAGCAAGTCAATTCCAAAGGATTCTGATCCACATGATCAGATAGTATCAAAGCAATGACTCATTTCTATGATAACAAATTCTATTTTAGTAATTCTCTTCCTCACTGGGACACAATAACACACACACACACAATTTAAAGAGAAAACCTTTATTTTAGATCATATTTTATAGAGGTTTCAGCCCTTTGTTGATTGTCTACCAGGCAACATGGCATAGCAGAGGGGCATGATAGAAAACAGGAAAAAATTTATCATGGCGTGGTCGCCAGGAAGCATAGAGAGATGTACTGAGCCAATGGGGTAGATGGATAAAAGCTTTCAGGACACATTCCAATATTCTACATCTTCTGGCCACACACCACCTCCTAACATCAAGTAAGCTATAGACACCCATAATCCAATTACTTTTCAAAATCCCTGACTGAGCACATGAGAATTTGGGGGGATATCCAGATATAAACCATATACCAAATGTGTTATAAACCTGGAAGGCAAATATGCTGCAATAATTTATTTAGTCCTTTGGTTTTCTGTGTAGGAAACAGTATTTCTTCTCTATACGTTATGTAGCCATTGTGATGATTTACTTTATTTTTTGTTTCTACTTTTGCTTTTGAAGAAATAAATATTTACTCTTTTGTTTGAAGGTATGGCTCTTCAGAGCAAAAGAATTTTTTAAATGGGTGTATTACTACTGTCTTGATACACTACAGTGGTGTTATCGTTGACAATAATGATTATGAGAATGAGATACATATCTGCAATTATCTGAGCTCTTTCTTAGCAATGACAAAATAACACTTCTTTCCTTTCAGCCACTTAACTCTAAACTCATCATTTTAAGTGTATTTATTTAAATTATATAAATAATGTCTAAAAAGACATGGCAATCACCAGTCTTAACAGAATACTATCTAACTTTAATTTTCCTTGTTTTGGTAACTTGATATTATCAAAATTGTATTTTTGTATGTTTTTCAGCAATGTAGAATTCATGACCTCTTACCATTTCTTAACTGTAGCACATAAATGGTTCAGATTTAATAAATAAATCAGTGAATAAATGAATACTTAAGCATTAATATAGAATATTATTTCTAAGGGTTGAAACCAGGGAGAAAACTTGTTTGAAATAAACAGAGTAATTTATCAAAAATATGAAACATAGGATTTTTGATAGTCACATGAAAAGAAAGGAAGACAGTGATCAGAGGAGATATAGAAAATAATGAAATCAAAGGAGATTCTATAGATGAGCATAAATGGCTGATAGTACCCTTACACAGTGTGCAACTGAAGAAAAAAATGAAAGGCTGATGTGACATTGCAACATAGAAATTCTCCAACAATCAGAAATCAAAAAAGGAGTAAATAGCATTAATAAAAACTGATATGCAAGAAAAAATAAGTAAGTAATAATAACATGTCATTGTTTGATACTTGAAAACTTTAATATATTTTGGCCCATAAATACGTATCGTATAATATTTCTGACACATATATGAGTTTTTAAAGCTATTTGAATTGCATCTAAAGTTAATTTACTTTAATGTGACACTCTTCTAGCAGTATGAATATTTTAGGATTCCAGGTTATTGCAAATATGGTGAAGAGTTTTGTATTGTTTTCTTCATGTTACCATTTATTATAAAAATAAAGTCTATTTATATGTAATATAAGGAACATTTAATAATACCCAAGTAATTGCCAATATTGTTCTTTGTATATCATCATCAGTTGTGTTTGCAAATTTAAATTAAAGATGTTTTTCAATAAGGATATTCTATTACATAATATTGCCACTCCCTGAAAATACATGATTCAAATAAAAATTAATAATAGCTCAGAGCATGTTCAATTTTAACCAAAATTTTCTGTAATAAACTTGAAATCTGCCATTTTTAGTTTATGATCCAAAACACAATCACACCTATCATTAGCATTTACATCTCTTTTAGTCTGAAAAATTTCCTCCACCATTTTTTCTGTTTCTTGACCTTGACATTTTCAAGGACACAGAGCACTTAATTTTTAGAATGCCCCTCAATTTGAATTTTTCTAGTGTTCCTCAATAAATGGATTTTGGTAGTGCATTTTCACAAAAATGTCTCGAAAGTGATGGTTCTCTAGAGAGACTCACTTAAAGTATATGACATACAGTACTGAAAATGATGATTTTTCTTAGCTTAAATGATGTCTATTGTGCACTTATAATTTCTTCCCTGTAAAATTACTTTATTTCCCATTACAATTAAAATATTTTATTCTAGAAAACAAATAGCTTTTAACTTCTGACCTAGTAGCTTTTCAATTACTTATTACTGATTTAATTAGGCATTGATGCTAAATGATTTTCAGAAATTCTCAACTCTCCAAATTCATTTTAGATAACATGTGCATGTGTTTGTACATACATTCATATGTATACATTCACACAAGTACTATATATCTGTTTCTATATAGTATATGCATCCTTCACAGACTTTAAAAATATAATCTATAGAATCAAAAATTGTATTATTTTCTGAAGTCTTATTTTTGTTCTTATCTAAGTTATATACATTTTGATTTATGTTTCTTTCCAGAGGCCAGTGATAGCTTGAAAATGCAAATAACAAACCTAGGTAAAGTTACGCCACAATGGAAGATAATTATTTCATAGTTTCATTGGTAAGTTCCATTTTGAAAATGGAGCTTCAGTTGTCTTTTATTTTTTAAGAGAATTTGTTGTTTTTATGAATATAGAACTATATACTCAGTGTTGAGATTTAGAATAATAAAGAAAATCATGAAAGGAGAATAAGAACATTTATCAATCTAAAATAATGCTGAGACCATACCATACTCTTTCTTTTTCTGTAAGTATGTAATATAACTACATATGCTTATTTTAATGAACTAATTGTATAAAAATAGGAACACTTGTTCACACCATAAAATATTTCACGTGATTTTTAAAAGTCTTACATTATTCTTTGCATGGATATAGATATTATTTGAATTTTAGTAAATGTCCCATTATCATGGATTTTGTTCATTTAAAATGTTATTCCTGGGCTGGGAGTACAGCTCAGTGGCACAGTGTCTGCCTGGAAATCATGAGGTACTGAGTTGGATTCCCAGGGAAAAAAAAAGTTACTTTTATAGATGTTGACATTTAGAAGTACTCTACTTATACAGATTTATGAATGTTTTATTGCAAAATATCTAGAGATTGGATTGATTTTTCTGATGGGTAAAAACAGATTTAGGGAAATTTAGCTGCTATCTAGAAAGGACATGTGACACTGTTCTCCTTAAAGATGTGTATAAAATACATTCAGACTGATAATTGGTAAATTATTGGGTAGAATTACATTATTGTTATTGGGCAAAAAATGTTAAAAATGTTGTTTCAATGTTTTTAATGTTTGCTTACTAATAAAGTCCATTCAATGCTCCTTTAATAAATGTAATATTATATGCATATAACTCTCTCTGCAGAAAACTATTATAAGTCAGTATGCTTGTATTATATAAGTATAATTACATTATACAAATCATATCATTCATGCAGTAATTACTTTCATTGGTTGTTTTATTTTTCAGATAGTGTATTGTTATGCAGTTCAAGCCATCGTTGCATTCACTATGTAGTCTAGGCTGTTTTTTAATTCACCACAATCCTCCTGCTTCAGCCTCTTATGTACTGGGATCACAAGTGTGCACCACCATTCCCGACATATTTTTGTATATGTTTATATGTAATACACATAAAACCTGTTTCATAATAATCCAATAAATTGTTTGTATGTTTGGTACCCTTTTTTCCAAAATGAAAGAAATGAAACAAAAAGAGACTGTCAAGGTAACATAACTACATGGCTATGATGGCTATTTCTGGGGTCAGGATTTTAATTCACGTGAACCATGGCCTAGCACCACTATTCATTGGACCCAAACTATGTATAATTCTACCTAGTAAATCTATTCATACCTTGTACGAGTCAAGCATTTTTTCTATCTGGGGCTAAACAATCAAATAATGTCACTTGCAGCACCTACTAATTTAAATAATACCATCTGACTCAAAAAGTTATGGCAAACATTATAATACTTTAGCATCAATTATTAAATTCAACTTGTAATATGCGCTGTGACGTTTGCTAAGCGAAGTGGTCTATGATAACACATAATTGAGATCTGATCTGAAATGAAGAATCAGTGAAACTTTCTTTAAGAAAAGCAAATCTAAACTGCAAAATTAACATCAAGTTGATGTCATATGTTATTTCATTTTTTCAAACAGTGATCATGTTTTGCCTTATTTTTATTTGGGATGTGTGACTACTTACTGATGGAAATAGCTCCTTATAAGTACTAGATAATGGACTATATCAATTACATGTAAAAAATGTTCTTTCAAATTTTGTTACTTACATTTTTATATACAAAGATAAGTCTATTTATAATGTACATGTGTATTTTGTAACTATTTATCTGAGCAATGTGATTTTGCTTTTGATGGCTTATAAAGCAGCTTTTGCACAATAATGTATTTCTATTTATTAGTATTTTTCAATGTATATGCAGACTATATATATATATATGAACATCTCTAATATTTGAATGAACCATATATTCTGAGTAGATCCTTTCAAATAATCTACAAGATTATATGAAAATCATATTTATTATATACAAAATGTAGAATAATTTTGCATAGATGCAGAATGATGTTCCTTGAGATATAGATTTAAGTTGCCTTATATTCATAAGTTAACTTGGGAAATGATTTCATCTTTTATAATTGAAGTTTCCAAAGACTATAATATACATTTTCATGTATGTGTAACTCTTATGTGTGTATCTTTTGTATCATTCTATTAATTATATTATTTTCTATAGAGAGCACGAATGTTTTGCCATATTTATTCATAATTACTTTAGATTCTTTTACGTTTTTATTGGTGAACCATTGTGTTACTTAGCCTGAATAGTATTGTTAAGTGCCAGTAGTTCTTAATTAAAGTGATTTTTTTTGCCATGGAGAATATTAAAAATATCTGAAAACATTTTTCTTATTATAATTGTATGCGAAGATGCTACTGACTTCTAATGTGCAGAGGGCAGGGATGCCACTAAACATCCTACAGTCCACAGGACCATAATGTACAACAAATAATTATATAAATCAAAATGCTAATTTTGTTGAGATTGAGCAAACCCTGCCATAAGAGAAAGTTAATGTTTTCTTTTTAAGAATGCTAATTTTGTTATGGTCAGTTTGCTCATCTTTCCTCATAAGTTTAGTTAATCCTTTAGCTATCTGGGAATCTTTATATAGATAACAGTTTCATAACTAATAATTGACCTTCTCTCCAATGAAGCTCATTTTATTTATGGAATTACAGTGGGCAGAACTTTCAGAATATTAAATAGTGATGGTAACTGAAAATATTCTTGTATCTATCCTGTTTTGAGTGATATTATCTCTGGTTTAGTGTTTTTTGAACTGTATTTCACAGAACAGTGATCCCACTAGATAACTCTCATTAAATTGTATCTGTGGAAACACTATATAGCATATCCTCCATCAATGTCACTATTTATATTAAGATATTAAAGGATCACTTTGAAAAATCATGCCAAAGTGCAGTGCTTTTCAATAATGGCTGCACACTAAAAACACCTCTGGAATTTTAGAAAAATATTGAAAACTGGAGCCCATCTCTAGGGAGTCTGAATTAACTGGCCTCTCGTATTACCAAGGCATCATAAAAATTCATTTAAAATCTCTCAATGTGATTTTTATGTGCAATGAGATTTGAAAACCACTGCTTTTGCTTCTCATCATTAAACATGAAGAAATTATTGTTTTGAAGTAAATAAGTGGGTATCATTGATTCTAATTCGTTCTTCTTGAGAGAAGTTTTAAAGTCAATAATGCCCATTTACAGTTTATTCTCTGTTTTGTTTGTTTTCTGTTTTGCTTTGGTTTGATTTAGGTATGGAAGATTGAATCTAGGGACTTTGCACTGAGCTATGCTCCATACACATGTTTGATTTTTTATTTTGAGGCAGAATCTTGCTAAGTCACTCTCTTAGTTACCTTTCTCATTGCTGAGACAAAATACCTGACACCCAAAGTTAAAGGCACAAAGATTTATTGTAGCTCAAAGTATGCAGAGCTTTCAGCTCATAGTTGGCTGGCTCCAAGGCAGGGTGGCATGGCAGAGGGGCGTTGTAGAGGAAAAAGAGTTCATGGTGGACAGAAGGCAGAAAGGCAGTAAAGTAGAGTGAGATACCAGCAAGCAGCAAGCAGAAAGCAACCAACCACAGCAGTCCTCTTTCTGTCCCTTATATGCTATCCAGGCTTCATTCCCTTAGGGTGGGTAGCACTCTCGCTGTGAGTGAGGCACCCTTAATCCTACTCAGAACTTTGCCAAACCAATTACTGGACTAATTTGGTAATTACACAACCTTGATCCCAGCATCACACAATAGATCCAGCTGCCTCTGAAAAGTCTCATCTATGATTGCATGAGAGCATCTAGACACAAGCTATAACAGTCACTAAGTTGCCCAGGCCAGATTCAACCTTTAAGTTTTTTTTTCCTAAGCCTCCCAGTGTGATTGGATTATAGACAAATGACACCATACCCAGATTCTCTTTGACTTTTATTCAGCCATCTTCTTCATGTCTATCCATCTCCTTTTTCCAAGTACTATAGTTTTCAGTGTAGAAGTTTTTTATTCTTTGGGTAGTTTAATTCCTAGGTATTTAATTTTTTGATACTATTTGTTTCTCTCTTGATGAATCCATTATTAGTGTACAAGAACATTATTGATTTCTCTCATTCTGTGTGTGTGTGTGTGTGTGTGTACGTATGTGTGTGGGTTGATTTTCTATGTGGCTACATTTCTGAATTTGATTATTAATTCTAGAAGTGCTTCAGTAGAATTTTGGCGGCTTTCTATGTAAATAAACACGCTATTTGCAAATAATGATAGTTTGACTTTTTCCTTTTGTATATTGGATGATACTACGTACCCCAAGTCCTCAGATACTTTTGATGGGGCTTGTGATCTGCTTGTTTTCTAGCGCTGGGATTGATGATGTGAGTGTTGCACCCAGCTGACATACAGTGTAAGGGAGGCAGGTCTTCCTTCCTCTTGCTCGCTTCTGCTCTCTCTCTTGCCAGCATGCCTTGCAGTTGTGGCAGCCATGAATGGCTGCCCCGCCACGCCACTCTGCCTTGGAGCCAAATGAGTACGGACTGAAACTCCTGAGAAACTGTAGGAAACAAACCTTTCCCTCCTTAATTTTGGGTGTCAGGTATTTTGTCTCGGCAGTGAGTGAAAAGTAACTAGGACAACTTTCTTGTATGTATTTTCAGTTCCATTGCACTTTGATTAGATTATATGCCTGGGATAATTTGATCTATTTGTATTCACTTAAGCCTCCCTTATGAACTACCATGGAGTCTATTTTGCAGAAAGTTTCATGTGCTCCTACGGGTACATTCTCTTGTTGGGTGGAACACTCTAGACATTCATTAACTCCATTCATACAGAAGTCTGGTTCAACTCATATATTTCCTTTTTTTATCCAGCTGATCTGGCTATTTGTGATAGTGGGGTATTAAGTTCCCTCACTATAACTCTGCTAATATTTATCTAATATTTTCTGATCACTAGTGTTTTTGTTTTGTTCTCTTTTGTTCTGTTTTTTCACAATGTTGGGTACAACAGTGTTTAGTGCATATATATATATATATATATATATATATATATATTTTTAATTATCTCTTCCTGTTCAGTTGTTTAACTAATATGTAAATTTCTTGATTTGCCTCCTCTGACAAGGTTTGGATTCATGTCCAATTTCTTTGAAAATGGGATGTTTGCTACTCCTTGTTTACAGGTTCTTGTTGCATAGAATATTGTTTTCTTTCTGTGATTTTTAGTCTGTAATTTCATTTTGAATTAAGTTTGTTTCTCATATACAGCACACCCTTGTGTTTTGTTTCTTAAACCATTGTGCCAATCTGTGTCTTTTGAGTGGAAAGTTGAGATTACAGACTTTGTAGTTATTTCTCCAAGGTACTGAGTTATTGCTGTCAATGAATTATTTTCTTGTTGTTAATTCCTTTTTGTCATTGCCTAACTGCACCCTCTGACTGCTGTACTCATTCCATTATACTTTCGGCATTGTTGGTTTGATTAACTCATTCTAACACACACTTTAGAAATTTAGAATTTTTTTTCATACCGATTTTCTGGTAAAATTCATAACTTTCTTAAGGTACTCTTTGCCATGAGATGACCTTTTTATTTCGATTGATTTTGAAAGATGGTTTAGCAGGATATATCTGGCTGAAAGATTTCTTTTATATGGAGACATTTCACTCAGAGATCTTCTGATCTTTAAAATTTGTGATCATAAGTCTGCTCAAATTATAGTTAGTTTACATTTATACATGATTTGCTGCTTTTCTCTAACAGCTTTTGAAATTCTGTCCTGTTGAATTTCTGGGATTTAGACTATGGTACTAAGAAGTTCTTTTCTCATCATTCCCTGAAGTTCTATATCCTCTGCTTATTTGCATGTTAAATTTTTCTGTACAATGCAAAAGATTTCGGCTATTATTTCTGTGAAAAGAATAACTGTCCAAGTCAAGGCAATCCCTGATTACACTGCCAGATAGAAAAAAAGTTTGGTTGTGGGCCATGGGGCATAGAGATGGATCAAGTAGTATGCTGGAGTTATCCCAAAAGTTTCAGACCCAGTTCTCTCCAAAACTCACACATGACCAGCCTGACTTTTCAGCTCATAATTTAGGACTCCTGTGACTTTTTTTCCCCGAGTTTAACATTGTCAGTATGTCTGTGTCTGTCCCTCAACCTCTACACACTTTCTTATGGCCATCTTCCACTTAGTTACTGTGGGAGTATGACACCAGAAATCCTTAAGTATAGTTATTATGTAGCTGTTGGCAGCTCAGTCTTAAACAGTTAATTCCTCCTTCAATTGACTCCTGATAAACAATCTCAAAATGTAGGTGCTTCACTGGATTTCTTTTCCAACTGTATCCTGGTATGCGGCACATTCACTTTTAGAGTTACACCACATATTTTTTTTTTCAATTTGCAATAACTATGTTTTCCTTGGTTCAAGTGCTGTCAGCCTGGTTTGTTGTCTCTCTCTGGGACTACCAACTCTCTCTGGGCTTATCTTGTGTCAGTGGAGACATGTTCTTTCCCCAGGAGTTGAGGTTCCTTTCTGGAGTGCTTCCCTCTTTTTTCTGTATTGGTCAGCGATATTCAACATTTTTTTTGCTTGTTTACTAGTAATTTGTACTTTTTTTGGAAGCATATCTATTCATTTCACTTGCCAACTTTTTATTGAATCTTTTACTTTAAGTAGTAGAATTTAATTTTTGAGTTTTTATGTATTCTAGATATTAGTCCACTGTATGAGGAATAGCTGGAAAATCTTTCCCATCTTGTAAGTTATCTATTTGTTAACATATCTAGCATTTAAATGGGATTTTTTCTGCATCTCATAGTGATTAGAGGTTTTTAACTATTTTATATTTTCAATTTATTTCTAAATGAGTGTATTAGTATGAGGAGTTAGCATTTATTATTGTTTCATCCATTTACCTAGAATTGTACATCTTGATATTCCAAATTCTTGGGGCCAATATAACACCATTCATAAACATAAGCTGTTATTTTACTTATTCTTTTGAATTGCTATTTCTGATATTTTATATCTCTAGTGGTAAGTACATTTATTCAATAACTAATCATACCTATAATTTAGTAATGTCTTTTGCTGCTCATTGTTGTTTAATTATTTTCCCGCTTATTTTTCATTAAATGTATGCCAGCAATAACCATTTGAAAAAAATTACTCTGTGAGCAGTACATCAAATTTACTATGAGTAAGTAGTAGATTTAAAAATAAAGCTCTTTTAGCTGGGCGTGGTGGCGCACGCCTTTAATCCCAGCACTCCGGAGGCTGAGGTAGGTGGAGCGTTGTGGGTTCGAGGCCGACTTGGGCTACAACACGAGCGCAAGGCCGGCCTGAGCTACATAGTGCGACTCTGCCTCAAAAAACCAGTGCCGGGAGTTTGGCTCAGTGCCTTAAGCGCCTGCCCTGGCAGGCGCGAGGTTGTGAGTTCAATGCCCAGTGCCGCAAAAAAAAAAAAAAAAAAAAAAAAAAAAATTAATATATACATTATGAAGTGCAAAAATTGTTATATTGGTAATTAAAAGCATATTTGAGTATCCTTATAAAAACTCTAACAAAATTTATTTCAGTATCAACTGGAAATCATTTGTATAGTACAATTATTGCAATGCACTATCCACAAGATCTGTTGCTTTAAATGTGATAGTGATGTGGCTATCACTTGTGTTATGAAACTGTTATCTATATATTTACATTAAAATTAATATTTTAACTGAAAATCTAACAATAGCTTCAAATATATTGGAACATATAGTGCTTTATAATTTGTATTTTATTTCAGTATAGCAGCCAGCATACTCATTCCAAATCACTTGATTAGATAGGCATGGTGTTGTGTACCTGTAATCTCAGTAGTGGGGAGGCTGAGGTGGGAGGATTGTTGGAAGTTCGAGACCAGCCTGGGCTACAAAGTGAGCCCAAGGCCAGCTTGAACTGCACAGACAGACTCTGTCTCAAAAAGACCAAATCACTTGATTATACATTGAAATGTTGACCGGGGATGGCGAGACATGCGTGTAGTCCAAGTACTCTGGGTGGCAGAGGCAAGAGGATTGAAAGTTCAAGCACAGGCGTGGTAACTTATTTAATTAGATCCTATTTCAAATTAAAAATAAAGAAATACACTGAGGTAGTAGTTCAGAGTTAAGGCTCTGGGTTCAATCACCAGTACCACAAAAATAAATAAATATTTAAAATAAATAAGTTGATCTATTCACTTTACTGTTGAATTCTATTGTGAAATGCTTCATTAATTTTCTAATTATGATGCAATAATTTAGAAGACACATAACATCTGTGACTATTAATCTTGATATATCAACTTCACTAGATTAAGAAAAAACTGAGAATAATAGATCATGCTCCTGAGTGTGTCTTTGTGGGTTATGGAGATACGACCTTTGGTACTATACTTGGACTCTTGCTTGTTCCTCTGTGATGCTATTCCCCTCCTCTGTTCCTTGGATGCCATGAACTAAGCCACTTTGCTCTGCCATCCCCTTCCATCATGATGTTTCAGCCTTGTCATCAGCTGATTATGGAGTGAATTTCCTTGAACCAGGAGCTAAGTTAAATTTTTCTTCCATTATATTATGGATGTCTGCTACTGAATACAGCAAAGCTGATTAATACTACTTTTGAGTCATTTAATTATGTTCTTTCTAATCATCTATATGTGACACTCTCAATATTTTAGTTCAATCAACTTTTGTTTCACACAGTATCCATTTATTTGAGCTTGCTATCAGTACCTAGTTTTTCTGATTATCATGAATATCATTTAATATGCAAATATTTTGAGAAAAATTGGTGCTTTAACAGGGACAATTGTTTATCTGACTATATTAAAATATTTTTAAAAAAATTTTTTTGAATAAGAGTTATTTTAAATACTATAAATGTATGAGGAAATATGATACATTCATTTCTTTTCCTGTAAATACTTTTTAATTTTTCAAAAAGTATTAATTGTATTTTTCAATTTAAATGTGGAAAATACCCTAAGCCTTAAACATTACCATAAATAACAGAACATGACATATGTTTGTATAAAAAGACTTAGATATAATAAAAAACATTTAAAATATCATTTCAAGGAAATCTTTTAAAAAATTTATTAATTTATTCTTATCAGTACAAATTTATAGTACATTATAATTAAATTCATCATGGGGAGTTTGTTTAAGTACATGACATTTCTCAAATGTTTTTAACCACCACCGTTGGACTCCTTTATCATATTTATATTTGTTTTTGGTACTTGATCATCACATTTTTCCTAGGGACTTGGCACGTGTACAGAGCACTTCACCATTTTCCTTCTTTAAAAATCTCCTTTCCTTCCTCTTCTTCCTCTCATCTGTCCATTCCCTTTCTGTGTTCCAAAGATCTATTTCACTATTTTCCATGGTCTTTTCTTTATTTTGTACTTTATTTCTGTATAAGAATTCTCATATAAGAGAAATGATTTGCTGTTTTAACGTATGTATCTGATTTACTTCAGTTAGAATTATAGTTTCAGAGGGCATACATTTTTGTACAAATGGCTCAACTTTATCCTTTCTTTTGGCAGAGTAGTACTTGATTGTGTATAAGTACCACAGTTTCTTTATCCACTCATTTGTAGATGGATATTTAGATCACTTCCAAAATTCAGCTATTATGAAATTGTGCTGTTATAAACGTGAGTATGCACTGTAATCTGATGTCTTTAAGTCTTTCTCAAAGATACCTGGTGGGGTAATAACTGTGTTAAATGGAATTTCTATTTCAAATTTTTGAGGGATCCCAGACTTATTTTCATAGTGGCTGTACTAGTTTACATTGCCCTTATCAAAGTAGGATTCCTATTTCTTGTACCATCATTTGTCATTTGTCGATTTCTTGGTGATAACCATTCTTTCTTGAGATGGCATCTAAGCGTTGTTTTAGTTTGCATTTCTCAAAAGGTCAGTTGAACATTTTTTCATGTTTCCTTTGTGCTTTGTACTTTTTCATCTGAGAAGTGTATATTCATATAAGATGCTCATTTTTTCAAATATTTAAATTAGAGGATCTAATTTTTTGAGTTATTTATATATTCTAGATATTAGGTTGCTGGCATCATGTTTTTCCCATTCTGTAAGTCGTCTCTTCACTCTTGGTTGTTTCTTTTACTGTTAAGGTTATTTTAAATTTGATGTGACCCAATTTATTGATATTTGGTATTATTTCTTGTATAACCTACATTCTTTTCAGAAAGTCTTTACCTTCAATTTTGTCTCTAAGAGTTCCACCTGATTTGTGTACCAGCAGATTAAGTGCTTCTGTTTTAATATTTAATCTTCGATCTTTTTATTTTACTCTAGCTTGTGGTTAGAGATAGGTCTAGATTCACTCATTGCTACCTGTATGGCCAGTTTTCCCAGGACCATTTGTTAAAGAGGCTATTTTTCCTCCAGTAAAGGGATTTAGCCTTTCATCAAAAGTAAGATACTTGAGTGTGCCCAGAGTTTTGCCAACATCATATTATTTTTATCATTGTAACTTTGTAATATAACTTGAAGTCCAGGATTGAGATGCCTCCTGCCTTTCTCTTTTTGCCCAGTAACTTTTGCTATTCAAATTCCCTTCTTGTTCCATGTGAATTTCAAGATTATTTTCACTAGTACTGTGAAGACTGCTAGTGGTATTTTGATTGGGTTTGTATTGAACATGCATAAAACTTTTGGAAGTATGGGCATTGCTTTGATAGGTTCTGCCTGTCTAGAAACAGAATATCTTGCTAATTTCAGCTATCCTTTTCAATATCCTTTTTTCAGATTATTGTAGGTTTCATGGAGAAGGTTTTCTACTTCTTTGATTAGGTATATTCCCAAGTATTTCATTTCAGTTGATGTTATTCTGAAAGGTATTTCTTCCTTAATTCTCTCTCAGCTAGTTTTTTATTGCTGTACAGGAATCCAATTAATATTGGAGTTTTCCCTCCTTAGATTTTTAGTCTGTGCATTTGTTTTAGAATTAAATGTTTTCTTTGTATACTACTGATCATTAATCCAGTCTGCCAGTGTGCCTTTTGGTTGGGGAATTGATACTATGCACATTGAGAGTTACTAATGAAATGTATTGAATTATTTTTGTCATTGCATTGTTTTCCTGTAACTTATTTACTTATTTTTTTCTTTTCATTTAGTTGTAGTTCTAATGATTTTAACTTTATAAATACTTCGTTGCTTTTCTCAAATAGATTTTAGAATTTTTGTTCCTATGATTGACTTCTTGGATTTTATAACCTGTCACAGAGAGCTTCTCTTTTGGTTGTGTGTGTTTGGTGTTCTGTATGCCTCACTTATTTTAATGCTTATTTATTTCCCTGTATTTGAGGAGATTTTGCCATCATTTCTTGAAAAAGTTCTTTTTTAGTGCCATTTATGTTGTTTAATGATTTTTCACTTTTTCCACTCATTCTTAGATTAGTCTTCTTTCATCATATAATAGTTCTTGGATCCATTTCTCATGTTCTCCTGTTTTTTTGAAGGTGTATTTGAATAATTGTCCTTTGAAGGTATCATTCATTTCTGGTTGTGAAATTCTATCCTCACACTGGTTAGTTCTGCTGCCACATTTTTAACATAATTTTTAATCTCCTTAATTACTGATTGAAACCTTTTAATGCACTGTATTTGACACACTGATCATTTGTGATTTGTATCATTATATTTAGCTCATCTAGCTTTTTATTTGTGTTTTCTGATAGCTCTTAGATCATTTTGGTTATTTCCTCCATTTCCTGTTTAGTTATATTTTCTGTGATCCTACTGAATACCTCTTTGCTTTCTAACCTCTTCCATTATTTTTCAAGCAAATCTGATGTATACCTTATGGTGTTATCCTCCTTGATATCCCGTCAGTTGGCTTTTGGAGAGTTGAGAATTTCAAGAGGCATTTGTTGCCTTGCCATCTCATGTTTCCATTTTTGTTGTTTCATTTGACTGCAGTTTCTATTAGATGCTTATTATGTTATCTTTGTAGTTGGTATAGTGAATTCTTTAGGCTAGTACCCTTCTAGGGATGTATTTTGGGTGTGTTCAAATATAGTCCTTTTCCTCTGTGTCAGGACCTAGTCACATTAGTTTTATGAGTGGAGTATGCAGTGTAATTGACCCAACATTAAGTTCTCAGGGAAAGTACCCATGTTAACATCAGAAATCTGGCTGTTGGATTATGGAGACAATCCATTAATGACAAAATTTTTGATAACTCCTTTGCATTCTATTTCATTTTTTCCTGTTCTGTCCTCCAGTTTCTCAAAGTTTGGGTGATCATCCATGGACTTCCAGTCTTGACTCTACTATATTTGATCTCATTCATCACATTATCCTGTCCCCTACCCATAGTATACTTCCCACTTCCCACAGAATGGAAAAATCATCCACAAAGGAGAAAATCACAGCCTGTGAGTACATGGTATATGTTTGATTTTGTTATATAACTTTTGAGTTTGCTCCTGTGGTTAGAAGCAGCAGGTTAATGGTTAACATAGTTTGTCAGTAGTTAAGCTGTTCTTAAACTACTGTCATTACTAACTATATTACTTTAGCGAGGATGTCATAAATATTATAATCAGCTTTTATCCCCTGTATGATAACACTGTGATTTTAGGGGGTCATGATCTTTAACAGAGCCCAGCACCAAAGGATTGGTTGCTGAGCCAAATACTATATTTTCATCCTTGTAAAATTGGAAAGATAGGTTATTGGGATATCTATAAATAATTACCTACAACTAGCGGACATTCCTGAAGAATATACATCTTCCAAGGAAGCCTCAATACTAGTGATAAAGTACTTAATCATCAGAAATTGGTAACAGTCAATGTAGAAAACAAAATAAAAGAGAAAATGAAAAGACACGGAAGCAAATGCAACCCCAGACCCCCAGTTCACCCAGGACAAGCCTGGAGCACAATGAGATAGATTAAATTGAAGGTTGAACACTGAAACTTTGTGAAATGATAGTAAGTGTTATGGTTATGGTCCTGTGGCCCCACCAAATCTAATGTAAACATGACATGGACATTGTTGACTCTGGTGTTCGTGATTGGTTTGTTGTGTGGTGCTGGGGTTGGCGATGAGAATGCTGCACCCACCCAGGGGTGGAGCCGACATACAGTGTAAGGGTGAGAAGAAAGCGTGTTTTCTCTCTTGCTGGTTTGGGTCTTGCTGGTTGGCAGCCGCCATGAATGGCTGCCCTGCCATGCCACCCTGCCTTGCAGCTAGCTGAATATGGACAGAAACCTCCAAGAACTGTAAGAAATAAACCTTTCCTTCCCTAATTTTGGGTATCAGGTATTTTGTCTCAGCAATGAGAAAAAAAGTATCCAAGACAGTAAGAGAAGTGAAAAAAATAATAAGTGGAAAAGGATATAGAGAAAATAATCTCTCAGGTACAAAAGAAATGATGCTTAAAATCAAAGATATTAGAGAAGACACAGATAAAAGATTAGATGAGTTTAGAAAAATGATGGAAACTACAAATTTCCAACATAGGAATGAAGTGGAGTCCATGAAATAGATCTAAACAGAAATCCAAGAGATTAAAACCTACAGTGAATTAATATGCAACAAAATGAATAGAGAGGATGGAATATCAGATTTTGAAGACAGAATTATAGCTAGTGATCATGGAAAGAAAGATGTGTTAAGAATAGCAAAAACACCATGAAAAATCAATCCAACCACTATGAGGTGGAGCAAAGATGAATAACATGAGATTGATTTGGGTCAATGGGAAAGCTGGAGACAGTGAAAATATCATAAAACATGCTTTACAGAAATAATGACACAAAACTTCCTAAGCATGGATAAAGACTTTGACATACAAATAAATGAAGCATATAGAACTCCAAATAGACATGACCAAAATGAAATTACACCAAAACATATAATAATCAGATTATAGAAATTAAGTGCAAGAACATAGTATTAAAAGCTATTAGAGAAAATAAACAGATCACCTATAAAGAAAGCCTGGCAGAATCATGGCACACTTCTCAACACAAACTCTCAAATCGAGGAGATCCTTCAGTGAGTTACTTAAGCCCTAAAACAAAACAAATTCCAACCCAGACTGATGTACCCTGAAAAACATATCTTTCAAAATTGATGGAGAAATACTTCCATGACAAAGAACATCTGAGGAAATTCATGACCGTCAAACCAACCCTACAAAGAGTACTGAAAGATATGCTAAAAAATGATACTTTTATAAGTTTTCTGTCATTATTTCTGTGAATCATTTTTATGGCATTTGTGCTTTCTCTAGTTTTCTCATTGACCCCAATTAAGCATCTGTTTTTCTTCTTTGCTTCATCTCATAGCTGTTTGATTGATTCAGAGACAAAAATGAGCACAATTCCAACAACACAACAGAAAGAAACCACCAGGCAGAGCATGCAATTGAACAGAGGTAAAAAAAGCTAGGAAACAACAACAGGAAAATAATACAATAAAGATGAGCCAATACATATAAGTTATAACCATCAATCTAAGTGGATTCAATTCACCAATCAGAAGGAAAAAAACTCTCAAAATGAATCAAAAAACAAGATCCAACAATATGCTGTATACAAGAAACACATTTAAATCTAAAAGAAATTCACATATTAAAAGTCGAAGGGTGGAAGCCAAACTTCCCTGCAACAACAACCCAGAAAAAGGCAGGAGTATTTTTTCTATTTGTAGACAATGTGAACTTCAAAGAGTAATGGAAAGAAAGTTGCTACATACTTGTTAGGGAAAAACTTCAAGAGGAAGAATTCATCGTAACTATATACAGATCAAATATGGGAGCGTCCAACTATATAAGACAATTATTAATAAACATGAAAAATCAAATAACCAACGACAGAAATATAATGAGAGACATTAATACCCCATTGTCACAAAGAGATTGATCAAGTAGATCAAAAATCAGCAAAGAAATACCAGAATTGAGACAAACCTGTGAACAAATGAACTTAGTAGACATTTCCATAATATTCCATCCATTATCATCAGAACACACAGTTTTCTCGGCTATACATAGAATGTTGTCTAAAATAGACCATATACTATGTATTAAGTAAATAAAAAGAAATTGAAATTATCTCATGCATATTATCTGATCATAGTACAATGAAATTGAAAATTAATGGTGAAAGAAACCACACAAAATCCATAAACACATGGAAATTAAATAACACCCTCCTAAAAACACAATGGGTCACAGATTAAATTAAGGAAGAATTTAAAAATATTTGCAACTGAATGAGAATGCTGATGCAACAGAACTTATGGGACACAGTGAAATCAGTCCTAAGAGAGAAATTTGTAATGATGAATTTTCACATCAGGAAAACAGAATGAACACAAATAAACAACCTAATTCTGCACATTAAGCTTCTAAAAAACCAAGAGCAAGTCAAGCCCAAAGCCCATACAAGAGAGGAAATTATAAAGATCAGAGCACAAAATAATGCAATGGAGACTAAGAAAACAATACAAAATGTTAATGAATCAAATAGTTGGCTGATTTGGAGGAAGTCAGGCTGAGACGATAGCAGCTGAAGTAAAAAAGTAACTTAATCCTTGTGCTGCTTGATTGACTTTGCAGGTCTAAAATTGGTAATCTGCGCATCTATTTGGAGAATAGCAATATGCATTATAGCAACTGTGGGGGATATCCTTCTGTCCTGTTTTTGAAATCCAATGTTTTGTTTCATTTTACTGTTTTGTTTTATTCCTGTACCTGGTAACCTGAGCAACTATTTTGAAGATAACAATGTGCAATGCAAAACTATTTTTAAATGTCTACCAACTTGTTTTGAAAATCTGTATAGTTATTGTTGTTGTTTTTGCTGTCATTGTCATTTTGTTTTTGATGTTCTTTTGATTTATTTGCTTCTTGATTTTTCTGTTATTTCCTTTTTCTCTTTAAAAGAAATACAAAAAAGAAGAAGAAGAAAAAGAAGAAGAAGAGAAAGAAGAAGAAAAAGAAGAAGAAGAAGAAAGAATGACCAGGATAACCAGTTCCCATTAAAAAAGAGTTGGTTCCTTGAAAGAATACATAAAATTGATAAACCCCTAGTCACCTAGTCAACCTAACCAAACAAATGAAACAAGAATCATTTTTGAGAATTAAGGAATGAAAAGAGTGAAATCACTATGGATACAGTGGAAATTCAGAAGATCATCAATACCTACTTTGAAAGTCTTTACTCTTGCAGATCAGTGTGGTGGTGCAAACCTGTAATCCCAGCACTTGGGAGGTTGAGGCAGGAGAATCGTAGCATGTTTGAGACCATCCTGGGCTACAATGTGAGCTCAAGGCCAACCTGAACTGCATAGTGAGACCCTGTCTCAAAAAGACAAAAAATAATCTTTTCTCTCATAAGATGAAAAACACAGAAGAAGTGGACAGATTCCTAGATAGGTTTGAATTACAAAACTTGAATCAAGAAGATATCAAATTTTTAATATCAGTTACTGAATTTGAACATATAATTAAAACCCAGGTCCTGATGTATTCACTACTAAATTCTACAATAAATTTTGAGAAGATTTAATGCCAATACTCCTCAAAATTTTTAATGAAATTGAAAGGGAAGCAATAGTCCTTAACTCATTCCTGCAGTCAAGTATAACCTGACACCAAAAAAAGAGAAGACCTCCTCACCAAAACAAACAAACAAACAAACAAACTACAGGCCAGTGTCCCTAATGAACATAATTGCAGAAATCTCCCATAAGATACCAGTCAAGAGAATTCAGCAAACCATCAAGAAAATTATACTCTGTGACTAGGTGGGATTCAACCCAGGAATACAGGGATGTTTCAGCATATGAATATCAATACATGCAATACAACATATCAACAAAGCCAAAGACTAAATTTTCCTGATCATCTCAATAGATGCAGAAAAAAATCTTTTCACAAATTCCAACACTCTTGTATGATAAAAACCTTACAGAAAGTCAGAATAGATGGTAATAACCTCAATCTGATAAAAGCCATCTATGAAAACCCAATAGCCAACATGATATCAAATGGTTAAAAACTGAAAACTTTCCACTCTAAAATCAGGAATGAGAAAAGGATGTCCACTGTCATCACTCCTACTTAAAAATTAGCTGAAACCTTTAGACAAGAGACAAGAATAAATGGAATAAGGATAGGCAAGGAAGAATTAAATTATTATTTGCAGATGACATGATGCTCTACATAGAAGATCTCAAAAACTCCACCATAAGACTTCTAAATTTAATAATCAAATTCAGTAGCGTACAGGGATACAAAGTCAACACTGAAAACTCAATAGCACTATGGCACATATAAAATAAACTCACTGAGAGAGAATTTAGGGAAACCACATCCTTCACAATAGCATCCAAAAAAATGAAATACTTACAATCAATCTACAAAAGAAAGTAAAAGATCTATAGATTGAAAATTTCATTACTTTGTAAATGGATATTGAAGAGGATATCAGAAATTGGAAAGATAGCCCTTGCTCATGAATAAGATGAAATAACATAGTGAAAACGGCCATATTCTCAAAATTGTTTTACAGATTTAATTGCAATCCTGATCAAAATACCATTAGTATGACTTGCAGAACTAGAGAAAAGAAACCTAAAATTAATTTGGAAACAGGAGAGACCTAGAATAGCAAAAGAAATTCTGGGCAACAAAGCCAAGGCAGGAGCCAGCACAGTGTCACACTTGAAATTATATTAAAAGCAACTGTGACAAAATCAGCATAATTCTGGCAAAAAAACAGACCTGAGGACCCATAAAACAGATTAGATGATGCAGTCAATATGTCAAACACACTCAGCCACCTTCTCTTTGACAAACAGGCCAAAAATATTCACTAGAAGAAAGTCTCTTTAATAAGTGATGATGAAAAAACTGGCTCTCTATATAGCAAAGAATACAACTAGACACATGTCTACACCATGCACTAAACTAAAGTCAAAATGGATCAAAGACCTACATATTAAAGCAGAAACAATGAATCTACTGGAAGAGAAAATAAGTAGAAATCTTGAAGACATAAAGGTAGGCAGAGACTTCATGAACAAAACCAAAAATTCACGGGACATACCTCAAAGCATCAACAACTGGCATGTCAACATATTTAAAATTTTTTGCACATCAAAAGAAATCGCCAACAGAGTTAAAAGGCAATCCACAGAATGGGAAAACATTTTAGCGAATTTTTCTTCAGAAAAAGGACATATCTAAAACATATAAAGAATTGAAAAAAAAATCAGTATATTTGTTTTTATACTTTTTTAAACTTTTGTCTCTTTAAAATAAAAAAGAAACAAATTAGACCTTCCAAACATAATAAGCCAATAAAAATGGGCATCTGAAGTGAATATGCACTTCTCAGATGAAGAAATACAAAGAACAAAATGAAAATATTATTAAAAAACACTGAAATTTGATCTCACAGCAGAAATAATGGCTCTCATCAAGATATCAGCCAATAACAAATGCTGCTGGATGTGTGGGGAAAAAATAACACTTCTTCACTGTTGGTGGGAGTGTAGACTGGTGCAAGCACTGTGGAAATCAGTGTGGAGATTTCTCACAAATAGATTAGAGGTCCCATTCCACCCAGGTATTTCCCTTCTGGGTATCTTTTCAGAAGAATTATAAACATCATACCACCATGATACATGTTCACTAATGTTTATAGCAGCATTATTTGTAATAGCTAAGTCTTGGAAGCAGTGCAAATGCCCATCAACAGAGGAATGGTTAAAAAAATGTGGTATTTTTACATAATGGAGTACTACTCAGCCATAAAGGACAAACCTGAGACTTTTATAGGTAAAAGAATGCTAATTGAGACCACATACATAAGTGAAATAAATCAGATTCCCATGTGTAAACATCATGTTGTCTCTCTAGCTTAAAAATCTGGAAGAGTAAATAAGATCCAAAACGTACAATAGATATTATGAAATAGGAAGAAACTGTACAAAAGGAAAGAGAAACTGGGATGGGGGAAGAATAAAAGAAGGAAAATGAAAAATAAATTTAAGAAAAAATATATATGCAAGATAGTTAAGATAGTTGTACTACTAATTTTGACTAGTTCTTTAAAAAGAATGTTTTGTACCTCTAATGTTTGATTGCTTTTTCATACCTATGTCTTGTAATATGAGCAACTACTTTGAAGATAAGAACAAGCAATATATTAACCATTTGTTAATCTTCTACTATCTTGTTTTGAATTTTGTATCACAGTTTTTATTTTTTATCTTTAAATGTATTTATATTATGCTGCATTATATTATATATAATAATAAAAGGATAGAAGCAGAGCTAAGGACCCCATTTGAGGTTGAGGAATGTTTACAAAATTAGGCAGAGGTAACTGAAAAAAATTGGAGAAATAGGTGGTAAAAAGTGATAAAAATAAAACTGCACAATTGATAAGAATTAGTTGGAAAATTAGGTGCAAAAAATTAGAAGTGAAGAAAACATCGAGGAAATAAAGCATAAAATGTAAGAAAAAGTAGAAAACAAAGAGAAGCATATAAAATGGGCACAGGAAAATTCTTCAACCTTCTGCAAACCAAAGAAGAAGAAAATAGGTGAAAAAAAAACATATCCACAAAAAAAAAAAAGAAAAAACAGAAAATGAAAGATAGGATAAAAGAGAAAGGCAAAAATTTGTCTGTTATTTTGAATACATGATTTTCTTCAATTAGGGTAATGTCCAATTCAGAACATGTCCCTGTTCATGTTAACAGAGAAGGCAGTCTGATCCCAGACATGTGCTGGATAGTGAATCTTGGAGAGTTTGAGTTGTTGTCACTCATCACTCCACCATTTTTTTCTAAAGCCCTCCAATAAATTCTTATAAAATATTATGGGTTATTTCAAGCATTTCATTTCATTAATGCAATTATTAGTATTAAGAAATATTATTTATTAAAATATTCAAATACAGTAATAAATGAAAAAGTATTATTTCATGAAGAATTATTTGAAAGGAACATATAAATCAAAATCACATTCTATACTTTCAGCAAAGCTAAGCATAAATGTAGTGAAACTATTCTATCTGCCACTTTAATGAATGATATGTGATACTACACATTGTTGAAAACCTGAGGAGATCCATAGCATGCAATATAAAGCTTAACCTATTCAAATATTTTAGAAGATGGGATGTGGAAAGATGCCAGGAAAGAATGCATACTGTGGCAAAAGAATTAAACTGTATCACAAATGTATGATCACTAATGAAAGGGATAGGATAGCATTCTAAACTAAGAAAATTTGAAATAAGTCTGTAACACCAAACTGAAAAGAAAAAATTATATGAGCATAGTAATTAACTTCATGGTGTTCTCATGAAGATATGGATTAAAAATTCTGAAACCTATATACACAGAGTCACACGCACAATAATTGAACAATTAAGGTAATTGCTGGTGGATGTTATGACCTAGGTTGGTCACTGTTGCAGGTTGAGGTTATAGATGAGCGTATAGAAGATATTATGTTTCACACAATAATGGAGTAGATTTACAGATATCATTATGAACACATGTTTAGAAAAATATAGATTTATCGCTGTGTTTCTAGTTTAATATTCGTGCACACATTTGTTTCCTGTTTCAGGTAAGAACACAAACAATGGTGACTCATTAATAATAAACATCACTAATACTTAAATACTGCTTTCTAGATCACTTCCGTCACAAAAGGAGTAAAGATTTTTTTGAGAAATAGCTACTCCTGGGATTATAGTTGTAAATATACAACATAACTCTGGAGAAGCTTTAATTTCCAGAAAATAATGGTAGATTGAAAAAAAGATGGGAGTGTGTCAAAGTGACAGAGGATACAACTGAATGATCATCCAATAGTAAAAATTTGAATAAGTTTCTTAGAAATCCGTATTGGAGTATAACTGCATATGAAATGAATATTCATAACTACCTAGTGATATAAGTCAATTGTTGAACAATGAATGAGAAAGAGACAAATAAATTTTTTAGAAAAATTCAAAATATTTTATATGGTTATTCTACTTTCAGGGAAATGGAGCATAAATTCTTAGTTCTACATATATCTTTTTTCTAATGGTAGATTGCTGAAGGAAAGAAACTTTACAAGCATTATTTCAGACAGGTAATCACAGTTAACACCAAAATTGATAAATCACATATCCTAGATACGTTGTGAGGGAAGGTGAGCTGCAATTTACCTCTGTGATCTTTCTCCTAAAAATCTGTAACCTGGAAAAGAAAAAAGAAGAAACCTCATGTAAATTCCAATTGAGGAACAATCCACATAACGTCTAAGCAGTGAAAGCTGTCAAGGTCATTAAAAGAAGAAGAAAATCTGAAAACTCACAAACTATAGGAACCTGAAGAGATGTATTACTTCAATTTAAAATGATGTCCTGAATGTGATTCTAGAGCATAAAAGTATAATATGTAGAAAATTTAAAAATGAAGTATTACTTTAGATAATTATCTAGCAATTTTATACCCTTTTTTAACAATCTACGATGCTAAATATTAGAAGACATTGGCTATAGCTATAGGATGTATGGAAACTTTGTACTATCTTTATAGTTTTATGATTCTCAAATTATTGCAGAATATAATACTTACTTAAACAAAATTCAGAAACTAAGTAAATTCATTGAAGAGTAGAAACACTGAAATTGCAAAAATGAAAATTAAAATATCAGACATAGCAAATTAATTGATTAGGATTGATAGCAGATTACACACAGCAGAATATAAATGGACCTGAGGAAATACCAGTATAGAATAAACAGGAGATCAGAAAAAAGAAAATAGTTTTAGAAAGCACACAGTGCATTTGGGAACTGCGTAACAAGTTACAATGGGAGAATGCACAAGTACTTAGAGTTTCTAAAAGCGAGGGAAGAAACAATTTTTGAAACAAAATGATATGAAATATTTCTTATTTATTTATTTATGTATTTATGTATTTGGTACCAGGAATCAAACTCACAACCTCATGCTTGCCAGGCAGGTGCTGTGCTGCTGAGTTGCATCCTCTGCCCCAATGTTTTATATTTATTGAAAATTATAGTCCAAAATGCGCAAGAAGATCAATGAACCCTTAGCCCAGTAAAATAAAGGTTACCACAGTGAGAAACAGAAAAATTTTAAAAGCAGCAAATGAAGCAAAACGACAGTCTAAGTGCAAAAAGGAAACATAAACACTACGACCGAAATGCTATTGCAAACATCGCAAGTGAAAAGCCACCGGTGTAAAAACTTTAAAGTACTAGTTATTTTTAAATCTCATAAACTGAACTAATTTGTGGCCAGCAGACATGAACTACAAAGAGTTCAAAAAAATGTTTTAGTCATACAGAAAATTAACCCAGGTTGTAATATGGTTAGGGACAGAAGAGAGAAATTACTGAGTATTTAAAAAAGCTCTGGATGTAATGGACATATTATGCAACTGTCTTGATAATAAAAACAGCTGCTGGGCATATGCATATGAAAAGCTTTATCAAATTGCTCATATTAAACATGAGCAATTTATTGTAAAATACAACTATTAAAAGTTACAGTTTTTCTGCTTCTAATTATTTACTGATTAGAAACTTAACAAAAGGCTACGGATATATCTCAGTGGCACAAGCGCCTGCCTGGTTGTGAGTTTGATTCTCGGCACCAAAAAAAAAAAAAAAAAAAATATATATATATATATATATATATATATATATATATATATATATAAAACAAATATCCATACAATGGCCTATATACATTAGTTCTGATGAATGCTTTTATTTATTTATTATGAAAAATAAATAAATGGATAGAACAACTAGTGTGTTCATACAATGGGATACAATTCAAGAACAAAAAGTAATATGCTATAGATATTCCTCTCCATGTAGATTTCAAATTAAGCATTGTGTGTAAAGTCAGACTAGGTTTAATAGAGTGGTTTTACATCTCTAATGTATCTGATTATATGTCTACATTTTCTTTAAAAGACTTATTTTTGCAACTTTGGGGCGGTACACTTTTAAGATACAATTTACATGAAATTCGTGGAATGCACAATGTTTACAAGAAAAATCAGATTTTTGGTTACCTGGGACTGGGAAATACTGGAATACACTTCTACATCCGTGTTTGTTCCCTAAATAAAACATTTCGTTTGATATTTAAATAAACAAAACTAAAGATTAATTTATTAAGTTGAACAACAAAGATGGTCAATTTTTCAAAATGATGGAATAAACAATAAAGAGATGAAAATTATTAGTAAAAGTTTCAATACAGAAATTCTTCAGAAAAATAAACTGAATAAATGTAGAGTATATTGAAATAAAAGTTTTAAACCTCCAAATCAAAGGTGAAATTTCAAATTGATAGGAATAGCAAGGAAAAACTTACAAAGTACAGACAGTTGTACACATGCATATCTGTACTCACTTACTTGAAAAATGAAATTGTGATTTACAAATATGTAGTGTTAAAAACTGTAGTTTTCCAGAAAATATTCAGCATTTTTTCTGTGACGTATTTCATAGACAGTAATTAGAATTTTTTCAAAGGCACACAATTTTCTCCCTATGTACTCCCAAATTAAGCCCTTTATTATTTATTTTTGACATCTTTAAATAGTCTTGTATTTTTCCATATGGTTTCTTAAATTTTGAACTGACCTGCTGCATGAAATACCCAATATGATTTATTCACATAAATATATTAATTAAAAGTAAATTTGTAGAGTTAAACACCTGAAACCTGCTATGGATTTGCTTGTTTATCGGTCAGACACCACGAATCCACTGAGTCAAAAAAATGGAAAGTTGTTTTAATAATGTTTCTACTGTCTTTGAAAAGAATGCATGTAAGAAAGAATATGGGTAACAGTTAAATGGAGCCTGTTTTATTTCAAGACATAATCCGACCTTCATGTTTTCATCTAAAATGATAAAAACATGATGGTCTCATAGGAATTTAAATGTAGAAAATTGAAATAAAAACAATGATTCTAACATTGCAAGACTAATATCTGTGTTCTCAGTTCATTTATTTTAAATTCTAAATATACATCTCCATTATTGAAGTGAGAACAAGAATGAATTTTTTTACTTCGATCTGGTTATAAACTCACCCACAATCCTGTGCATGTAGCTTCAATTCTACAGTCAATTTCCTACTCATAAAATGGGAGAACAATATACACTTTAAATCTATGACAGAATTGTTGTGAGAATTGAATAAAAGAGAGGATGTGGAAAAGCAATGAAAAGTATTAAGTGTTTTTGTAAATAGTAATTTTAATTGTTTAGTTACAACTTACTTGCAAAAATCTGTACATATTTAATGAATACAATGTGATAAGTTTATATATGTGCATTACCCCATAAAACTTTCACCTAAATGAAAATAATACTCATTTCTATCACCAAGAAAATGTTCCGGGTGTCCCAATTCCTTTTTTAAACAGCAGGGGTATAACACTGCATTACAACAACCCACCCCATACTTTTTTATGCTAAAGTATGTGTTAGCTAATATGCCAAAGCAAATTTGTACTTCAGCATAATAATAGCCAGTTGTGTGTCTCAGTAGCTGTGTCTAGGGTATATAGGAATCAATCTGTATTTACCCACTTGATATGATGAACAGTAAACTCTGTGCATGTGTGCAAAAATGTCAGACTGGGATTTTTACCCACATATTGCTTTATCTAATAGGTTTTGTGTATGTTTGCCTGAGCATCATAGACCTTAAAAAAATACATCCATACCATTCTTCTGTTGTGTAAGCATGTATTTTACCATGAATGGAATGTGGATGTGACTCACAGTAACTGTACATGGGGAAAGCAAAAACCCATTTGTGCATTCATCATCTTGGCAGATGAAGGGCAAGGTGTGCGCAGGAGATTCAAAGCAGCAACACATGGGTTTTACCCATGAGATGCTCATTGCTAAATTTCCGTGCAATTAGAATTTGCTGTAAAATGTTTTCTTTTGATTTTTTTTTGGTAGAAGTATCCAAATTCAATGAAATGGCACATGAAAAACCACATTTGTAAGTTTTGGGGGTCAAAAGTGAATCATCAGATCCTTTATGCTTGGAAAGTGAAGATGATAATGACTTTGACACTGGCAATATGAGCCAAAGTTCCTGTGACCGTGAAATGGAGAAAAAAAGAACTGATACACACACAAAGAATGCTGACTTCTTTGACCCAGATGATGCAGAAAACAACATGAGAGCGTATTTGACTTGTAGAAATGATACAAAAAGATCATCTAAAGAAATGGAACTATTCAATGTTAGAACTAGGTTTAAAAATATAGTGGGGATCTTGGCAGGGTTGAAACCTATTGAATGGAATGCCAGCACTGCCAATGTTGGAAATTGTAACATACAAGATGGTGCAAGATGTGAAATACACAGATACTGGAATACAAATAAAATGTTCTATATGTACTAATAGACATACACAAATATGTACTTATTATGACACCTCACTAGCTGAAATGAAAGCATTCATAAGTATTTAGCAGAGATTCCTCATGATAACCTCATGGGCTTGGATTTGTAGCTTAATGATGAAACTGAGGCAGTTTGGTTTCCTGAAAAATTGTCTGATGTTTTATGACAAAACCACATACCGAAAAAGAAATGAAACTGATAATCTGGCTACTATCTGCTCATGGTTTGAGAAATTTATGAGTAATTGTCAAGCATTTTACACACCATCTGAATACATAACTCTTGACCATGCACCATTTCATGGTAGCTGTAGTTTCAGGCAGTATGTTCTCAAAAAATCTCTTCAAAATATTGCACACAAATTATACCCTTGTAGATGTGAAGACTTAATATGTTTTCAATTTAGAAATTTACCATGGAACTCAACCACCAGGTCCTTATTCATACAGTAATAAACCAAATGTTATGAACAGACTTGTTGCTCCCTTCTCCCAAACTAATCAGAATGTGACATTTGACAATTGGTTTACCAGTTTCCAAATGATGCTACATTCACTAACAGAACACAGATTGACCAGCATAGCATTTGTGCCCAGGAACAAAGCAGAAATTCCAAAGAAAATGTTGCAATTACAAAACAGAGAATTGTGTAGTACAATCTTTGGATTTCAGAAAAACGTAACATTGCCCTTGTACATGGCAAAGAAAAACAAACTGGTCTGCTGATATCAATCATGCACTGTGATGGAAATACTGATGGGCAAATCTCAACAAAACAGCCTGAGATAGTAACTTTTTACAACAAAGACAAAGGCGGAATAGCTGTTGTTAATGAGTTATGCGGCAACTATTATGCCATTCAAAACATGAAGCATTGGGCAATATTTGTGTTTTACTCAATTCTAAATAAGTGTGGCTTAAGTTGTTTGATAGTTTACAAAGAAATATATCATGAAGAAATTTTCTTAGTAGATTGGGACAGGAGCTCGTAAAAGATCATTTAAAGCAAAGGAAAAACAAGCTGTTTCTGCCCAAGGAACTATGCAAAAAATATCGTGGATCACACTGGTGAGCTGACATGTGAACATGTAGGCCCAGCCTCACAAAGACCTACTACAACAATGGGAAAACCAAAAAGATGACAAATGTGCTTACAGGAAAGGACAGGAAAACAAAGCATAATTGCTATTAGCGTAAGTGATACATGTGTGCAAAATATGCAGCGTTTGTGGGTGAATACTGCCTTGAGTATGACAGTTGAAGCAAAGATTATTCTGTGGTAGACTTTTGTTTGTATTTGCATTGCAGTTCACATAGATTTTTATTTGTCACATTATCTTTTAGGTTAACCAAACAACTAAGCAGCTAAACAGCAGATATGAAAATGTTAATGTTTCTTTTAAGCACTCATTACATTTTAAATAATTTATTTTTTGATATTTTATTTTTCTGCTAACTACACATTACGAAATATAGTAGGAAGCACCTGAGAAATAGAAAGAGTAGTGACAAGACCAGCAGATGGGAAAATAAAGTTAAACACATGTGCTGTCAGTGTAAGAAAGTTGTGTGTATGGAATATGCAGTTTTCATATGTGAAGACTGCCTTGGGTGTGATAATTGAAGCAAAGATTATTTTTGTTGGAGAGTTATATATATTCCATTGTAGTTCATATAAGAATTTATTTCTTGTGTTGTTTTTTAGGTTTTGTAAGCAAGTACACAGCTGAGGTGTAAATGTTGATGTTTATTCTAAAGGCACAATACATATTAAGAATTTAATACTTTGTCTTATTGATATTTTAAGTTCCTGTTAGCTACACATTGCATAATATAATACAAACCTCCAGATAAAAGAGCAAGACCAGGAAGAAGTCAAGCATATCCTGCAAAAAGACCAGGAAAGCAAAGCAAATGTGCTGTCAGTGTAAGTGATATGAATGTATGGAATATGCTGTTGTCATGTGTGAAGACTGCCTTAGGGGTAGACAATTAAAGTAAGGTTATTCTTTTATAGAATTCTATTGGTATTTTCATTGTAGTTCATATAGGGATTTAGTTATGCCATTCTTTTTCAGAATTTGTACACCAAAAAACAGCAGATTTGAAAATTTAATGCTTTTTTATAAACACTCAATAAGTATTAAAAACCAGTACTTTATTTTTTGTTATTTTTCCTATTCAGTACCCATTGTTTAATTTAACAAAACTCATAAAATTAAAATTAATAGTTCATCAAAATAAGTATTCTAAAAAAATAAATGTATTATATGCTCACAATAATGTATCATTATGATAGTCTAATCTTAACAAATTTAAAAATGTACCATATCACCATATCATTTACTCTAGGCACTGTCATAAAGTGTACCTGTGGAACTTATTTATCTCCCATAACTGAAAATTTCATACCCATCGAACATCTCTTCTCAACTCCTAGAAAGAACCTTTGCTTTTAGGATTTATATTATTTTAAATATCACTTTACATGTACTGAATGATTCATTATTAATTCTTCTGTGATTAGCTTCTTTCACTTAGCATAATGTCTTTCAGATTCATCTATGTTGTCTAAAGGGCAAGATTTTCTTATTTTTAAAGGCAAAATAATGTCCTTTGTATGTATACTCCACATTTCCTTTATTCATTCGTTAACTAACATTTACTTTGTTATAACTTGGCTATTGTGAACAATACTGTAAACAGGTGAGCTTTTGCACTTTGAAATTCTGATTTCAATTCTTTTGAAAATATAGACAGTAGTATTACCTAATACCCTATGGTAGTTCTTTTTTTTTTTTTTTTTTTTTTTTTTTGCGGCACCGGGGATTGAACTCACAGCCTCGCACCTGCCAGGGCAGGCGCTTAAGCCACTGAGCCAAACTCCCAGCCCTGGTTTTTTGAGGCAGGGTCGCATTATGTAGCTCAGGCTGGCCTTGCACCGCATTGTAGCCCAAGCGGGCTTCGAACTCACAACGCTCCGCCTACCTCAGCCTCCCGAGTGCGGGGATTAAAGGCGTGCGCCACCACGCCCGGTGGTAGTTCTATTTTCAATTTGTTGAGGAACATCCATACTATTTTCCACAGTAGCTGCACCACTTTACATTCTTACCAACACTATACAGGGAGTCTCTTCTATTTTTTTGTTTTTGTTTATTTACTTGCTTTTGTTTCTTTTGATAATGGCCTTTATAACCGGTATAGATCACATTTCAACTTCGATTTCAATTTTCTTTATGATTAGTAATGTTCAGCATACTTTCATGTATCTGTTGACCATTCGTATGTCATCGTTGGATAAATGTCAAGTCAACTCTTTTACCCATTAAAAAAACTTTATTGTGTGTATTCATTTTTGGATACAAGATTTTATTATGTATATTGGATTTTAGCTAGCAGCTAAATTTCTTTTTTTTTTTTTTTTTTTTTTTTTTTGTGGCACCGAGGATCAAACTCACAGCTTCGAGCTTGCCAGACAGGCTCTTAAGCCACTGAGCCAAACTCCCAGCCCTAGTTTTTGGAGGCGGAGTCACACTATGTAGCTCAGGCCAGCCTTGCGCTCACATTGTAGCCCAAGCTGGCCTCGAACCCACAACGTTCCACCTACCTCAGCCTCCCGAGTGCTGGGATTAAAGGCGTGCGCCACTATGCCCTGCTTCAGCTAAATTTCTTACAAATAACTTTTCTCAATCTATAAGTTGTTTCTTTATTCTGTTGTTTCCTCTGATGTATGAAAACTTTTAATTTTTTATTATTCTAATTGTTGCTTTTGTTGTCTGTTTTAGTGTCGTATGCCAAAAAAATTCATTTCTACATATGTTAAAAAGCCTTTACCCTTGGGTAAATTATAGCAATTCTGCAGCTTTACTGGGGACCATGAATTCATAATCGCTAATTTTGCATCCTTCCCTAAGGGATAAGTGGAGGCTTATGATTATTGTATCAACCTTTTAAAACTTTCCATTAATACTTGGGATGGGCCATCCTCTCCCACTAAGACTGAGCTAAGACTACTGAAATGGAAAAGAACACTCCAGAGCAAGATCCTTCTTAGCATAAGATCGTCTCCACCCTCTTGAGACATCCTAGGATTTTGCACTACTTTCTGAGTTATTGATCTCTGAATCTTCCACTTACCCCTCCTATCATTGCATACACCCATTATGTTGTACACACCCAATAAATAGTGACTGGTTTGGAGTATCTGGGTCATCGCTCATCCTAAGGCATTGACTTTCCAGCCTCTCATTGTGCATTTCTAAATTTGTCTCTGTTACTTATTTCATCCTTTCACCGTATCCCTCACACAGGCAGTTGGGGATCTTGGTCAGGTCCCTGATACAGCTTCAGGTCTTATATTAAAATAATAAATACATTTTCATTACAGTTTTATAAATGGTATGAGATAAGGGCTCATTTTCATTTTCAGCACATGAATATACACTTATCTTTTATTTTGAAGGATAATGTAGTATTTAGGTAGTTATGAAGGCTTTTTGGTGCTGCAAATATGTCTCTTCTCTTCGAGCCTCCTTTGTTTGCAATGAGTGATCGACTGTGAATATTAATGTTCCCTGGCAGGTGATATGTCATGCTTTTCTTGCGTTTTCAAAAAGAAGGGCCTATTAAATATGTAAAACTATTTAAAAATAACAGTTGAATACTCACATGTCCTTTTTCAAAATTTACTACACTACTAGAATAGTCAAAAGAGAGCAATACTGCCATAATAAGATAAATAGTTGGAAGAGAATTTAGTATGGAAAAATAAAAATTTGCATATGTCATTAATTCATTTTCAATATGATATCAGGACTATCAATGCCACAACGGAAGGAATAGTTCTTTCATTAAATGCATAATTACATGAATTTAAATCTTTTCTTTCCTTTTTTTTGGATACGATTCATGAAGGGCTTATCAAATTTATTTAGTCTTTCAAAAACAAACTCTTAGCTTCATTGTATCTTTCTACTGTTATCTTAGACTCAATTGCATTAATTTTGGCTCTGATCTTTATAATTTCCTCCCTTATAGGAGCTTTGGGTTTGACTTGTTCTTCTTTTTCTAGAAGTTTGAGATTTATCATTATGTTTTTTATTGGAGGTCGTCCTGTCTTCCTGACATGGATATTCACTGCTATAAATTTTCCTCTTAGAACTGCTTTCATTGTGTCCCATAAATTCTGGTATGTTTTATCAGCATTATCACTTAATTGTAGAAACTGTTTAATGTCTTATTTAATTTCATCTATGACCCAATTGTTCTTCAGTAAGATGTTATTTGATTTACACGTGTTTATGGAATTTTTGTGGATTTTTTGCTGTTGATTTCCAATTTCAATGTGCTATGGATGGATAGAGTGCATGGGACAATTTAAATTTCTTTCCATTTATTTAAGCATGTTCTCTGTGTTAATAAATTGTCTATTTTGGAAAGCGTCCCAAGTGCAGGTAAGAAAAATGTCTATTCTGATGATATTTGGTGAAACACTCTGTACACATCTAGTGTGTCCATTTCTTCACAGTTTTGGTTCAGTTCTACTATTTCTTTGTTGATTTTTGTCTAGTTGATCTATCTATTTGTGACGGTGGGATGTTAAGATCCCCTGTTTAGGGTTTATTTGATTTTTCATGTACATTAATATTTCTTTTATGTAGATGTGCTCCTGAATTTGGTGCATATATACTTAGAATTGTTATTTCTTCATCCTGAAGTTTTCCCTTAAGATGAATATAGTGGCTATATCTCTTTTGATCAACCTTGGCTTGAAGTTCTCATTGTCTGCAAATAGAATAGCTACATCTACTTTTTTCCAGATTCCTGTCCCATGTAATATTGCTTTCAACCCTTTCACTTTCGTCTAAGGATTTCTTTTGGAGTTAAATGTTTTCCTTGTATGTAACATATGGTTGGATCTTGCTTTTTGATCCATTCTGTGGGTCCATTTATTTTACTTGGTGAATTGAGACCATTTAAATTTGTGGTTAAAACTGACATGTATCAGTTTAATCTTGCATTGTTATTTTCTGCCACTGGTTCCTTGTCTTTCTCCTCTGTTTATTTGCTTTCCCTGCTTGATGGTTTATTTCTGTTTGTGTTCTTGGATTTGTGCCCATATTTGTCTCTCCCTAGAATTTCTTTCAGAGCACATTGTAGAGCTGGTTAGGTACTTAGGAATTTCTTCAGTTGTTCTTTGTCATGGAAGTATCTTATTTCTCCACTGAGTCTTAAAGACAGCTTTGCATGGTACATCACTCTGGATTGGAAGTTATTTTTTTTTTTGACTTGGAATGCTTCAAGCTCTCTTTGAGGTAAAGGTTTGTGTTGAGAAATTTCTGTAATTTGGATGGACCTTCCTTTATAAGTGATTTGTTTCTTTCTCTAGCAGCTCTTAATATTCTGCTCTTGCCGAGAATTGGAATCTTTATCATTACATTACTTGGTGTAGATTTTTCTTTTAATCATGGCTTAATTGGATTTCTATGCCTCACTTATCAATAATCTATATATCAAATTCTTTTTTCCATACCTGACAATTTTTCTACCACTATTTCTGTGAAGTTTTTTTTAATGTCGTTTGTTTTGATCCCTGCTTTTTCATGACTCCAATCAATCTTATGTCATTCTTTACCTAATCTTGCAACCGTTGGATTATTTGTTCATGGCCTCTTATTATCATTAAGAGATTTTTTATGATCATTAAATGCAATCCTGTCTTCCAGTTCTGAAATTCTGTCTGCACTTTTGTTTATGCAATTTTGCAAAATTTCAATAGAATTTTTAATTTCCTGCATATTTGTTTGATTCTGTTTCATGGATTCCTTTGCTTTTCTGTGTTGGCCATTATGATTTCCATTATTTTCTTATGCTCTTCCATTTTTTTATTCTGTCTGCTCTAGACTTCCAAGTAAGTCCTTCATTATGGTCATCATCTCTTTTTTCTTGTGATATTATTTCTGATCTGATTTACCATAAAAAAATGCGTTCATGCACCTATTTTCGAACTTCTGCTATCATTTCAGAAATTTTAGATGGGTGCCCTTCATTTTCCTCTACCACAATGTCCCTTGGGCTTGTGCTGTATGGGCTGCAGGTCTGGGGTTGGGTTTTGTTTCTGTGTCTTGTCATTTTTTTTTCTTTTCAGTATTGATGCTTGTAAATTTCTTGTAGTAGATACATTTATCAGTATCAAGACCTTCCTACGAATTGTCTATTAAATCAGAGATGTTTTTATGTGTAGGAAGTTGGTGCTGGACACTTGAATACTCATGTGCAAAAACTATGAAGTTATTTCATACCATGTAAAAATTCATTTAAGCATATGGTAATGGATTGGTAACTGGTGGTCAATTTAAATACCAGCTGAACTGAATCAGCATGGTGCTGAGCTTGGATGGCCCACATGAAGACTGTTGCCAGCAAAAAAGGAAACATGGAGAGTAAGAGTATCACTGTGGGCTCTCCTAAGTGTTGCTGTTTTTTGGAGCCATTGGTTGACCTGGAGGAGCTTGTTATGCTGGCTCTCCTGATATAAACTCAGCTGTTGTCATTGGAAGATCTTGGGAACTCATTGCTGAGAGTGACTATGGATCACTTTGGGGGAGCCCTGCTAATTACTTTGAGCAACATTTTCTGGCCACAGAGGGGAAGATGTGTACTGTTTCATTTCCAGAAGTTTGTCAGTCACACTGGCTTCCTGATATGTACTTGGCTGTTCTCATCGCTGGAGGAGCTCAGAAACTCATTGTCATGGAGCATGGCTGTGGTACTTTTCGGAAGAGCCCTGGTCCTTGTTTTGAGCATCACTTCTTGGCTCTAGTACAAAATCCTGAGCCTGCTGGCACAGATCCTTCGCTCCTCTATCATAGACTTTCTACCTTCCACTGTTGACCTTTGGGTTTACCCACTGTAGAGTCATAAAATAGACTTGCATGAGTCATTTTTGTGGGCTCTAGGTTTTCAGCTGAACTCATGCAGGTTATTGTCACGTGATCCAGGTCATTAGCTGGATTTTTTATGTCTCATGTTGTGGAGAGATTTCCTGTTTTTTTTTTTTGTTGTTGTTTTTTTTTTTGTTTTTTTTTTTACTTGACTCCTTGGGTGATCACTATAAATAATACAGTAATTCTGTGTTCTGCAGTGTCTTGTTCTCCTTGCATCTCCTGACTACAGCACATATAATAGACCTAACTTTTGGAAGGAAAATTGTAAAACTCTTAGGAGGGAGTACATTTTTCATCTCTTGTAATAAGCCAGTTCATTTGATAAATTTTCAAAAGTATATTCATCAAATAAATAAGAAAAATCATACTCCATCACAATTGAAGTTTTCTGATGCCAATCTTGTCAAAAATTGGCAATATACTCCTTAGAATAAAAGGAAATAACTGCAAATCATACATCTGATAATGAAATTTCATATATATTATGAAAAATTTTTCAATCAATAAGAAGACAACTTAAGAATGAGTGAATTATCTGATTATATATTTCTTTTAAGACTATACTTAAGGCAAATACATGAAAGGTCACATGAGATCATTGGTTGTCAGAAAAAATGTAAATCAATAAGATAACTACAATAAAAAAGTCTTAGTTAAAAATGTTTAAAAGGGCGTAATGAAAATAGAATTCCGAAGACTTATTGAGTAAAGGTAAAACAGTATGTCCTCTTTGGAAAACTGCCTGGAATTGATTTTCCTAAAATTTATATAGTCAAGGGGAGTGAAAAAATGATCCCACAAACATTTGTGCAAGGTTGTTTACTGCATCTTTACCCCTAATAGCCAAGCTTTAGAAATAGTTCAAATATCTATCAACTATTGAATGGATAAATAAAATGTAATATATTAAAAATGTGATATATTTTTCAGCAATAGAAGCAATGAAGTATTAAAATATACTACAACATACAGACCTCTAGAACACGCTAAACATTTAATCCACAAAAATAACATATTATACGATTTCTATAAAATGAACAGAATGCACAAATGGAGGCAGAAAAAAATTGACTTTTGGTTGGGTTGTCTCCAGTTGTGTCCCTTGGATTAAACAGCAATGTGTAGAGAGTATTCTTATACATTGATAAATTTTTTTCTTAGATTGTGGTGATGCTCAAAAACTTCTGTGAATTTAATAAAATTCTAAGCTATATGTAGTGATCAATTTTGTGTTGTGTGAGTTATAATAAAATAAGGTTATTTTATTTTATTTTATTTTATGTTTTGAGACACAGTCTCACTATTTAGTGTAGGCTAGCCATGAACTCATATATGTAGCCCAGGTTTGCCTTTAATTCACTAGGATGCTTGGCCTCAGTCTCCCAAAAGCCAGAATTACAGGTACACACCACCATGCCTGGCAATAAGATCATTTCAAATAGAAACTTTAAAAGTTAAAATTATAAAATAGAAAAATGCCATCATAGTATGTAACTTGATTCACTTTTTTGTATTTTAATACTATGATAGACATTTTTCCCTTAATTTTGACTTATAGAATAACATTAGGCAAAGCCTGGACAACTACAATAGGGTTACTGAAGTGTATATTACATTGTTTAAGTATTTGGGATGGAATATTATAGTTATAGATTTCAAATGTGAGGAAATAATAAAGGATAGTGGAGCTGAAGGTGATACACAAGTGCTAGTTTCCCTTATGAAATGCAAATCAAAGAGACTATATATGAGAAATGATGGAATAAAACCTAATGGTTAGCCAGGCATGGTGGCACATAACTGTAATCCCAGCACTCAGGAGGATAAGACAGAAGGATCTTCACAAGTTCAAGGTCAGACTGGAGTACACAGTGAGTTCAAAGTCATCCTGAATTAAATAGCAAGACTCTGTCTCAAAAAAAGGCACAGGGTATATCATTTCAAAACACAATACATGTTAAAAAATACAGATGTGAAGATATTTGAATGGTACTCATAAGAGGGGGTATAAATAAACTGATTCTAATCACTTCTACCAGGAATTCAAAAGGTAATATGTCAAACTGAAGACAATATTTTACAGTACATTATCTGCATAGTTAGAGGTATAGAAGTAAAACAAGGAGTTAAAGTATGTAAGAATAATGAAGTGTAGATCTGGAGATTGTTTTCCCATCAAACATTTCTTATTTGATTAAAACATATTGTCTTACTCTAAGGAATATTTTGAATTTGTAAGGTTGAGAATTTATTTTGAAAAGAAGCTAAAAATGATTATCAGAAACATGTCATTGTAAGTAAATTAAAGCACTGAAAAATTCCACACAATAAAGGGATTCATAAAGGTACAAATTATAGCACTATGTCCATGGATTGAGATAAATATATTTCATATTCTTGTCTTCTTTGTGTGGAAAGTTTTGATTTCCATAAGGAAATTGAAAACTATTCTTTCAAGACTGAAAAAAACCTTTGATTGACACTCTGTAAAGAATTATGGACATAGTAAATGTCAGTATCCACACCTACTTAGTGACTTGAGCATATTCCTAGGAAGTAAGAGACAATTGATGGCACTGAAAAGCAATTAATGTGGAATAAATAAACTGAAATGATTCTTTGCAAGAGATACAGTTGGGCTGTTGGATTCTCTATCACACTAGGTTTGGAGAAGAAACATTTGCAAGTATATTAAAATTTTGAATTCTAAATTTTTTGTCACATAAACCAAGAGAATAGCCTGAAAGAGTAAACTTTGAAAAGAAATTCAACACAGAGCAAATTTCTTCTGTAAAAACATCAGCTATTGAAATGATAATAAATTATCAGACTGAACGCAGAAAACTTTAAATTTATTTCACAAACCATAATACTGTTAACTTTCTATCCTCCCTCAATGAAAATTAGCCATCACATGTGTAAAGAAGACAAATACAAGCAGGAACAAAATATTTTCCATTCACAAATCTGCATTTTCTTTTTTTTTTTGTATATTATCCTTTAATTTATTTTTTTTTATTTTAAAGAGGAAAAACAAAGACCATGATGTGAATTTTCATAACAGACCATGTCTGAGGTCTGCGGGGACAGGAAAAATACACCCAGCAACCCACAGTCATCCCAGAACACACAGTGAGGTACACAGGGATTAGGAAGATGTGCCCAATGACTTGCCCACACCCAGAAACTATAGGTGAAGCTCCTGGGGACAGGGAACATTCAGGCAGTTATCTGCCCACATGTGGAAACCACCTGTGAGGCTCAAGGGGCCTGAGAGTCTGTGCCCAGAGACCCGTGGTCATCTGAAAACCCACAGTGAGGCCCACAGGGACTGGAAAAATGCACTCAGTGACCTGCCCAACCCAAGAACCATAGAGGAGACTCCTGGGGACTGGGAAGCTGTACCCAGTTACCCACAGTCATCTGGGAATGCTCAGTGAGGCACGAGGGGCTTGAAAATCTGCACCCAGCAACCAGCCCACACCTGGGAACCATCTCTGAGGCCCCCAGGGACTGGGAAGCAGTGCCCAGTGACCCGCAGTCATCCAGGAATTCACAGTGAGGTCCTCAGTAAATGGGAAACTGCACCCAGTGACCTGCCCATACATAGGAACTGTAGGTGAGACTCATGGGGATTGGGAAGCTTCACTCAGTGACCTGCCCCAAACTGGAAACCATCTCTGAGACCCAGAGGAACCAGGAGTCTGTGCCAAGTGGCCCGCAGTCATCCAGAAACCCTTGATAAGGCTGGTGGAGAATGGGAGTCTATGCTGAGTGACATGCAGTCACCTGGGAGCCTTCACTGAGGACTGCAGAGACTGTGAGTCCACCCTAAGTGACCCTCCTGCACATGGGAGTCCACTCCGGAGCCTGTGGAGATCAGGAGCCTGCACCCAGAGACCTGCAACCATCAGCACCACTCAGTGAGGCCTACTGCCAGATAGGCTGAGTTTGTAGGAAGCTACTAAGACTTGGCATCTGACTGATTCAGAGGAACATAGGAAAATGACAAAATGAAAAAACTAAATGCAATCTCAAGCTTCTAGACTATTCAGATCTAGTAAAAGAGATAAAGATAGGGATGGATTTAGGAATCACACACCCAAAATTTCTGAAATGGTAACAACGGATGCTATAAAGAAAATTAGATCAGAAATAATCTCTCAGGTAAAAACAGAAATGATAATCATAATGAGGAAATTGGTGAGTATTTATAAAGAAGACAGATAAATAATAGAGAAGCATAGAAAAATGCTAGAAACCTCGAATAAACAGCACAGGAAACAATTAGAATACATAAAGCAGATTCAAGGAGATACCCAGGAAATTAAGAATTCCATAGAAAGCTAGCAAAATCGCATTAATGAAATTGAAGACAGACTCTCAGACTTGAAGACAGGCTACTGATCATAAAAGGAAAGAACTCTTAAAAATAGCAAGGAATCAGGAAATAACAATTCGACTGTTGCAAGATGACGCAAAGAGAAATAATATAAATTTGGTAGGGTTCAGCAAAAAAGGAGACAAAACAAATTACATAAAAAGAATATTTACAGAAGTAATAGCAGAAAATTTCTCAAACATGGGAAAAGAATCAGACATGCAGAAAGCGAAGCATATATACTCCAAGTAGCCATAACCAAAATAAATCTACATCTCAACACATAATAATCACAGAAATTCAGCATAAGAACACAATATTAAAAGCTGCTAAAGTAAAGAAACAGATCACCTATTAAGAAAACCTATCAGAATCATGGCAGACTTGTCAACACAAACCATCAAGTCAAGAAGAGCATGGAGCAAAGTACTTCAAGAACTAAAAGAAAACATCTTCCAACCCATATTGATGTACCTTGCAAACTTTCTTTCAAAATCAATGGAGAAATAAGATATTTTCACTACAAAAAACAATTGAAGAAATTCATGCCCACCCAACCTACCCTACAGAGTATTGAAAGACATTCTAGAAAGACATAAAAATGACCACAATTCCAAGAACAACAGAAAAATAAAACAAGCAGGAAAAGCAATTAAATGTTGGGAAAGTAGGGAAACAACAGCAGAAAGGTAACACGACAAAAATAAGCCAATATGTTTCAGTTATAACATTAATATGAATGGCTTCAATTCAGAAATCAAAACAAACAATGGCAGATTGGATAAAGAAACAAAATCTAGCAGTATGATTTAACAAGAAACACATTTAACTCAAAAAGGAAATTCACAGAATGAAAGTCAAAGGATGGAAAACCATACTCCATGTGATGAGAACACAGGAAAAAGCAAGGGTAGCTATTCCATTTGCAGATAATGTAAAATTCAAACAAAGAATGATCAAAAGAGATAAAGAAGATCACCAGGTACTTGATAGGGGAAAATTTAAAGCAGAAGAGATAACAATCATAAATATATATGCAGCAAATCTGGGAACACCCAACTATGTAAGACAAATATTAATAGACATGAAAAATCAAATAAGCAATAATATAATTATAATGGGGGACACTAACATCTCATTTTCATGGAGACAGTTCAACTGTGCAGAAAAATCAGCAAAGAAGTAACAGAACTGAATCAAACTTGTGAACAAATAGACTTAGTAGATGTGTACTGAGTGTTCCAGCCAACAGCATCAAAATACAAATTTTTCTCAGCTGCACATGGGACTTTATCTAAAATAGACCATATACTAATCCACAGACCATGCTTAAGTAAAAGGAAAGGTATTGAAATTATCCCATGCATATTATCTGACCACAGTGCACTGAAATTGGAAATTAATGACAAAAGGAACCACAAAAGCTCCATAATCACATGGAAATTAAGTAACAGCCTACTGAAAAGCCAATGGGTCACAGAGGAAATTAAAGAAGAAATTAAACAATATATAAATCAAACTAAAAAGCAAACATGACTTACTGGAACCTGTGGGATGCAAGGAAAGCAGTTCTCAGAGGGAAATTTATAGCAGTGAATTCTCATATCAGAAAAACAGAAAAAGCACAAATAAAGATCCTTACGCTGCACCTCAACCTTCGAGGAAAAGAAGAACAAGTCAAACTCAAATCCCAAAGGGAGGAAATTATAAAGATTAGAGCAGAAATTAACCCAACTGAGACTAAGAAAACAACACAAAGAATTTACAAATTAAAAAGTTGGTTCTTTGAAAAATGAACAAAACTGATAAACCTCTAGTCAGTCTTATCCAAAAAAGTAAAGAGAAAACTCAAATTCATGCAATAAGGAATGAAAAGTGTTAAATCACTACACATGCTGTGTAAATACAGAAAATCATCAATACCTACTTTGAAAAACTTTACACTCAAAGGGTCAAAAATACATAAGAAATGTACAGTTTCCCAGAAACATGAATTAACAAAGGTAGAATAAGAAGATATAAAACTTCTGAACAACTCAATATCAGTTAATGAAATTGAAAATATAATTAAAAACTTACCAACAAAAAATAAAATACTAGGTCCTGATGGATTCACCACTGAATTCTACAACAAATTTAGAGATGATTTAATACCAATACTCCTCAAACTCTTTAATGAAATGGAAAGGGAAGAAATTCTCCCTAATTCATTCTGAAAAGGAAATATACCCTGATACCAAAACCAGACAAAGACCCAACCAAAAAATAAAATTACAGGCCAATATTTCTAATGAACATAGGTTAAAAAAATCCTCAATAAAATACTAGCAAGCAGAATGCAGTGAATCATCAAGAAGATTGTACATCATGATGAAGTGGGATTCATTCAAGGAATGCATTGATGCTTCAACATACACAAATCAATAAATGTAATATACCATATACCAAAGTGAAAGACAAAAATCACATGATCATCTCAATAGATGCAAAAAATGCTTTTGATAAAGTCCAACACTCACTCACATTAAAAACCCTAGAGAAAATCAGAACAGATGGTCTTTTCCTCAATTTGATAAAAGCCATTTATGACAAATCAATATTATACTAAAGCCAATATTATACTAAATGATCAAAAACTGAAAGCTTTACCTCTAAAATCAGGAACAAGACAAGATTATCCACTATCACAACTCCTATTCAATATAGTTCTTCAAATATTATTCAGAGCAATTAGATGAGAGAGAAATAAAAGTAATAAAGACAGGAAAGAAAAAGGTTAAAATATCATTATTCACAGATGACATGATACTCAACGTAGAAGACCCTCAAAACTCCACCAACAAACTTCTAGACCTAATAAGCAAATCTAGCAGCACAGCTGGATACAAAGTCAATACTCAAAAATCAATAGCATTCCTGTACACAAGCAACAAACTCACTGAGAGAGAAATTAGGATAACCACAACCTTCATAATAACATAAAAACTGAAATACTTCGGAATCAACAAAGGAAGTAAAAAATATATAAATTGAAAATTACAGTACTCTGAATAAAGAAATTTAAGAGGAATTGAGAAAATGAAAAAATATCCCTTGCTAATAGATAGAAAGAATCAACATAGCGAGAATGGTCTTACTCTCAAAACTGTTGTACAGATTTAATACAATCTCGATCAAAATACCATTAGCATAACTCACAGTGCTAGAGAAAACATTCTCAAATTTCATATCGAATTATAAGTGAGCTAGAATAGCAAAGGCAATCCTAGGCAACAAAGTCAAGGCAGAATGCATCACAATCCCAGATATAAAATTATATTACAAAGCTGTTATAATAAATACAGCATGTTACTGACAAGAAACAGACCTGAAGATCAACAGAATAGAACAAAAATTACAGACATAACTACAAACACACTCAACCAACTAACCTTTGACATAGGGCACAAACTTGTTCACTGGAAGAAAGATGACCTCTTTAATAAGTGGTGTTGGAAAAACTGGCTTTCTACGTGCCAAAGAGTTAAAGTAGACCCATGCCTATCGCCATGCACTAAACTAAAATTAAAGTGGATCAACGATTTAAATGGTAAGACAGAAACACTAAACCTACTGGAAGACAAATTAGGTAGAAATCTCTAGTATATAGGGGTAGGCTGAGAGTTCTTGATCAAAAGCCAAATTGCACAGGAAGTACTTCAAGGAATCAACAATGGGGTTCTTGTCTTATTCAAAAGTTTTTGAACATAGAAAGAATCATCAACACAGTGAAAAGAAAACGTTTGGGAAAAGCTTTTTGACAACTGTCCCTCAGACAAAGGACATTTATCTAGAATGTGTAAGAACTGAAAAAAAAATCAGGCCCCCCGAATTTGAAGATCCAATCAAAAAATGAGCATCTGAGATGAATACAAAATTCTCAGATGAAGAAATAAAAATGTTCAACATTGTTGGTCATTTGTGAAATTCAATTAAAACTACACTGAGATATCATCTTATTCCAGAAAGAATGTCTAACATCAAGATATTAACCAATAATGACTGCTAGTGGGGCTGTGGGGAAAAAGGAACTCTTCTCCATTATTAGCGGGAATGTAGACTGGTACATCCACTGAGGAAATTAGTGTGGAGATTCTATAAAAAACTAGGATTAGAGGTTCCATTCAACCCAGCTATTCCCCTTCTGGGTATTTTACCAGAATAATTGAAAACATCATGCCCCAGCAATATATGTGCACCCATGTTTATAGCAACACAATTTGTAATAGCTAAATCTCAGAAACAACTCACATGTCCATCAACTGAGGAATGGTTAAAAAGACATATTTTTATACAATGGAATATTATTCAGTCATAAAGAACAATGAACTTGAGGCTTTTATTGATAAATGGATGCACCTAGAAACTATCCTCATAAGTGAAATGAATCAGACTGGAATGTGTGAACACCATATTGTCTTGCTAGTGTAAAATATTGAAAGAGTAAATGAGATCCAAAAGTTACAGTAGATATAGTAAAATGGAAAGAAACTGTTCAAAGGGAAATTATATTGTTCATGTTGTATGTCTGTATCTGGTAGCCTGAGCAATAACTCTGAAGATAACAATATGCAATATAACAACCATTGTTAAATTCCTATTATCTTGTTTTGAAATCCTATATTGTCATTTTTTTTACTGTTGTCATCATCATTTTGTTTTTGTTGCTGTTTTTAATTGTTGTTTCTTGATTTTTCTGTTTTTTTCTCTTTAAAATAAAAAAAAAGAATTTCATAAAACTATAATAGGAAACTAACAATGGCTAATATAATGCATATTATTGTCCTCAAAATTTTTGCTCAGATTACAAGTAATAGGCATGGAGAATTGATCAAACTGTATACACACAAACTGTTCTCTTCAGAGATCTAAAAAAATTAGAAGTGTAACTATCTTTGCTATCTTGTGTATATATTTATAATTTTTTCATTTCCTTTCCCTCTTTTCTCTTTTCCCCCGTCCCAGTTTCTCTTTCCTTTTGAGCAGTTTCTTTCCCTTTCACAGTATCTACTGTAGATTTTTTTAATCTACTGTAGATTTTGGAACTTATTTACTCTTTCATTTTCTTACAATAGGGAGACAATACCATGTTTGCACATGCGAGTTTGATTTATTTCACTTCTGAGTGTGGTCTCAAGTTGCATCCGTTTACCCATACATATCTCAACTTAATCCTTCCTCATAGCTGAGAAGTATTCCTTTCTATTAAAATACCACATCTTTTTTATGCATTCCTCTATTAAGGGGCATTTGTGTTATTTTCAAGATTTAGATATTACACATTGTGCTGCTATAAAAATGGGTGTGCATGTATGTCTGTGGTATGATGTCTTTAATTTTCCTGGAAAAAATATCCAGAAGGGTAGTAGCTCGGTGGAATGGAACCTGTAGTTCTAGTTCTTTGAGGAATGTCCATAGTGATTTCAACAGTAGTTGCATCAGTCTACACTTCTACCAATCATGGAAAAGGATTCCTTTTTCCACACAGCCCCATCAGCATTTGTTATTGGTTGATTTCTTGATGATAGCCATTATTTCTTGGGTGAAATGGAATCTCAGCGTTGTTTTATTCTCTAGTTAAAATTTTTTGTTTTCTATTTTTTATTTTGAAGAGAATAAAATGGAACAAAACAAAGCAATAACAACAATATTGGATTACAAAAACAAGACTGTAGGAAATTCCCAATAGTTACTACACTGCATATTGTTTTCCTCTAAATAGTTGATCAGACTACCAGCTTTAGACCTGAAAAGTCAGCCAAACTATACAAATATTAAGTTGCTTCTTTACTTCAGTTAATATCATCTCAGTGTATTTCTCCAAATCACCTGGTTGTTTGCCCTAGGGTAGGGGACGTCTTCCTTTCTCCTAGCCCGAGTGCTGGGTGGCTTATGGAAGGGTATGGCTTGACTTTTTGGTTCTCTCCTGGTGGAGGGGAGTTCAGTGTTGTTTTAATTTGCATTTCTCAAATGACCTGTGATGCTGAACATTCTTTCATGTATTCATTTGCCATTTGTGTTTCTTCATCACAGGATTGTGTATTTATCTCAGATGCCCATTTTTGTATTGTGTCTTTGAATGTGGGAAATCTGATTTTTTTTCAAAACTTTATACATTTTAGATAGAAGTCCTTTATTTGAGGGACAGCTAGGTAAACTTTTTTCCCAGAATGTGGGCTTTCTTTTCATACTGTTGTTGATTTCCTATAATGTGCAAAAAATTTTTGAGTAAGGTGAAATCCCATTTGTTGATTCTTTGAAGTATTTCCCATGCAGTTTTGTTTTTGTCCATGAACTCTCTGCCTATTCCTAAGGCTTCAAAATTTCTACTTATTTCTCTTCCAGTAGGTTTAGTGTTTCAGATTTAGTATTTAGATTTTTCATTCATTTTGACTGTAGTTTAATGCATGAGATAGGCATGGGTTTACTTTTAGTCTATGGTATCTGAAAATCCAGTTTTTCCTGCACCATTTATTAAAGAGGCTATCTTTCTTACAGTAAACATGTTTTACCCCTTTTTCAAAGATAAGGTGGCTATGTGTTTGTAGAACAGCTGTGAATTTTAAACACAGGAAACCCTAAGTTCGTAGATTTATGTGTACGTTATTATATTTTCATCTCCATTTTTTAAAAGAGGTAACATAGATTTTTTTCCTTATCACATCTGTATGTAAGAATATAGTAAATTTCCAAAAATTCATGCTGTAATTCAACACTAGTATCAAATAAACAACATTATATTTGGCAAAATGCCAATATTTTATTACTAAAAATAAGTGGATGAAGATGTCTTTTCTTACAACTTCATTCAATTTTGTACTGTACTTTCTAGCCAAGAGAAGGAAAGGAACAAAGTAAAATTCACTTAAAAGGAAAAGGAAGAAATGAAATTTCTCAAGCTCTGTGTGTGTGTCGGGAGGAGGTGTTTTTATAAGGAAATACTTTAGACTTGATATTTTTAAAGAAAAGAATATTTTCACACACTTCTGAGAGCTGAGATGTAAAAGAACAAATTAAAGCATAATTTAGTATCTTGCAAAAGTCTGCTTTTTTCAGGGGTATCTTGCTCATCAACTGCAGAATGCATAAGAAAATTATGGCATTTTTATACAACAGAAAGCTGCTCAGCTATAAAGAAGGATAATCTTGAAGTTCTGATAGGTAAATGGATGCAACTTGAGATCATGCTCATGGGTGAAATTGTTCAAACTCATAAGGGTGAGTGGATGTTGTGGTATCTCCCTAGCATAAAAAACTGAAGGAGTCAGTGGGATCCAAAATGCACAGTAGATATTGTGAATGTGATAGGTGAGCAAATATTGAAAAAGGAAAAGTGGTAAGTATTGTTAATTTACTATTATCTTGTTTTGAATTCCTGTATCATTTTCATTGTTTTGTTAGGTTTCATTTTATACTGTCATATTTTGTTTGATTTTATTATGTTTGATGGTATGGGCAGCTATTTTGAAGATAATAAGGTATATTATGTGTCAGTGGTTTCTTTCTATAAAAACAAACAAATATCAAAATAAAACATTAAATTTTACTGCATTGAAATAGAAGTCTGAATATAAAAACAGAGACACTAAACTTACTAGAAGACAGAGAAGGTAAAAATCTTGATGACATAGGAGTAGGCAGAGAGTTCATGAACAAAAATCAGATTGCACGGGAAACACTTCCCAGAATCAACACCTGGGATCTCATCTTACTGAAAAAATTTTTGCATGTCAAAGGAAATCTCCAACAGAGTGAAAAGAAAACCCACGAACTGGGAAAATATCTTAGCCAATTGTCCATCAGACAAAGGACTTCTATCTAAAACATATAAAGAATTAAAAGAAATCAGGCCCCTAAAATTCAAGGACCCAATCCAAAAATGGGCATCTGAGAAGAAGACACACTTCTCAGAGAAAGAAATACAAATGGCAAATAAATATATGAAAAAATGTTCAACATCAATTGTCATTCGGGAAATGCAAATTAAAACAACACTGAGATTCCATCTCACCCCAGAAAGAATGGCCAAGATTAAAAAATCAACCAACAGCAAATGCTGGAGGGGCTGTGGGGAAAAAGGAACTCTTCTCCACTGTTGGTGGGAGTGTAGACTGGTGCAGCCACTGTGGAAGTCACTGTGGAGATTCCTCCAGAAGCTAGGATTAGAGATCCCATTCAACCCAGCTATCCCTCTTCTGGGCATTTTCCCAGAAGAATTGAAAACATACCACAGTGATATCTGTGCACCCATGTTTATAGCAACCCAATTTGTAATAGCCAGATTTTGGAAACAACCCAAGTGCCCATCAATCAAAGAATGGATAAAAATACGTGGTATTTTTATACAATGGAGTACTACTCAGCTATTAAGAAAGATTTCATTGAGACTTTTGTAAGGAAATGGTCACGACTTGAGACCATACTCATAAGTGAGATAAATCAAACCCACATGTGTAAATACCATATTGTCTCTCTAGAAAAGTTTATATGATCCAAAATCTATAATAAATACTGCATAAGGGTAAAAAACAGCTCAAAGAGCAAAAGTAATTGGGAAGGGAAAAGACAGAAAGAGGAAAGGAAAGAGGAAAAGATATAAACCTGTATATATGTATATGTAAGATAACTAAAATGAACACACTGCTGAATGTATTCGTTATTGAGAAAGAACAATTAATACTCATATGATTAGATCAATTTTGCATGCCTATATCTGCTAATGTAAGTAATCATTTTAAAGATAATGATATGCAATATTGCAAGCATTCTCAAGTTTCTATCATCCGGTTTTGTAAACCTGTAATGTTACTGTTGTGTATTTACTCTAGTCATTTGTTTGTCTCTTTTGCTTGTTGTCTTTGTTATATATGTCTTTTCTTTTTTCTTTTCTTCACTTAAATAAAAAAAGAGAAGTATTTACGAGGCAAAAAAAGAATAAAAAAGAAATGAGGAAAAATTCTGTAATTATGTATCTGATAAGAGACATATCAAATTTATTTAAAGAATTCATGTATTTTTATACTAGCAAATCATATAGTTTATTTAAAACTAGAAAGGTATCTGAATATGATTGCCTTCATAGAAGATATCCCTATTGCCAATAAGTGCATGAAAAGATAGTTAACACTATTAGTCACTAACTAAATGCAGATTAAAACCACAAAGTGATGCAATATCATATTCATTAAAATGTCTATAATCAAAGCGATGGACAGTGAAAGAGCTGACAGTCATGAGGGAAAACACCAATGTTTCTGGATTACTGGTGGAATTAACACAGTGTAACCATTGTAGAAAGCAGAATGGCAATTCCTTAAAATGTCAAATAACAGCATAGGACATAACCTAGGAACTACACTTCTAAATATATATATATATCTAAGATAATAGGAAATGACCTAACACAAAAATTTGTTCATAAGTTACATAAAAGCAAACACTTGCTAAATAAGAAAGGAGTTAGGTTTAATTATCCTTTAAGGTTAGTATCTAAACATATTAATAATGCAGTTTTAACTAGGCTGACTCCTCAGGGCTGTAATTTCATGAATTACAGGAGACATTTTAAATTATATTAAGAAATAATTTGTTTAAACACAAGGTATATTCACTGGTAAGTAGTATGAAATAGCATCTATTAGAAAAAAACAAATTGCTGCATTATCTATTGATAAATAAGTATGTATTATCATAAATGCAACCACAGTGTACTCTACAATTAAAAAACAACAGATTTTATAGTACATCCATTAGACCATTCAAGGGGTAATTGAACAATGGAATACATATCATATGATTGCTTAGAGCCATCCAAAACATCAATTAACGTAGTAGTAATATGGTTTTCAGACTTCAACTCCAAATAACCAGTTATCTTCAAGTTAATGAAGAAATAAATATTCAGTTCAAAAGCACTGTTAAATGAGTACCATAGAACATAGCAGTGGATCAGATAGTTACTAAGATGAAATCATATGAAACATTAAGAATATAATGATAGTGGATTCATAATAACACGTCATTATATAAATTATATGACAAACAAAATATGTTGTAATTAAATACTACATTTATTTTGGTGTTGTGACTTTGAAAACTTTGTTTGATGATCAAATTAAAAATCAATACAATTTAAAAATGCAAATTCTTCGCACGCCTTTAATCCCAGCACTCGGGAGGCTGAGGTAGGAGGAGCGTTGTGAGTTCGAGGCCCGCTTGGGCTACAATGCTAGTGCTGAGCTACATAGTGCGACCCTGCCTCAAAAAAAAACTAGGGCTGGGAGTTTCGCTCAGTGGTGTAAGCGCCTGTCTGGCAGGCGTGAAACTGTGAGTTCGATCCCTGGTGCCGCAAAAAAATAAAATAAAATAAAATAAAAATAAAAAATAAAAATGCCAATTCTTGATGTTTGTGCATTAATGATCCTATTGCTGGCATTCTACCCCAACCAAATATCTCTGGATAATCATGTACTTTGTCTCTCAACAATGGAATAAACCAGTTCGATAAGGCGCCATATTTTTGTTCGTTTGATTTTGTATTTTTTTAGTTGACGCTAAGATTTAGAAACCCAGTTTTGAGGACCAACTGTTATTATTACTGATATATTTGCTTTTTATATAAAAATTACTTCAAATTAAAAATTATTACTTTTCACATTTATGTGACACCGTGAGATGTGGTATATGAATATATCATGGAATATTTAGATTAATTGGTTAACAATGTTTAAAATTTATTTTTATTAGTTTTCAAATACAAAATATTTTAATATTTACTGTATTTATTATGGTGTACAATGTAAGTCAGAGAAAATTCTTTTTCATCTCATCTGATTGAGACATGATACTCTTTTGACTGTTACCTTGCAAAACCATTTATCCTGAGCTTCTGTTAACTATGATTTGCAGTCTAATTCTTTATATAAAATTATTTCACCATATATATACTAGAACACATGGTGTTTATTTTTTATGTCTTGCTTTTTGTTTTTAGCATGGTATGTATTCATTCTTTGATGGACACTTAACTTGATTATTGTGAGTAACAGCTAAAATAAAAATGGCTATCCAGATATTTACTTAACATACTTTTTTCAAATTTTTAAGTAAACACAAATACTCAGAATTGGGATTTCTGAATCATATGATTTCTATTTTTAGTTTATTTCATGTGTCTCTATAAAGTTCTCCAAAATAGCTGCACTAATTTACATTCTCAAAATCAGTGTACAAGTTTTCCCTGTTATCCACATAATCATGAATATATTATCTTTCATCTTTTTGAAAATAGCTATTCTGACACATGTGAAGTAATATCTCATTGTTATTTTGATTTATATTTTCCTATTAAAGATATTGATCAACTAATCATAGTTGTTCACAAATACTATGTTTACATCTAGGAGGTATCTCTTTAGGTACATCGCCTTTTTAAAAAAATTGTATTATTTTCTCTATAAACAGTTATTTGAGTTTCTTATATATGTTTGATATTAACCACTTACCAAATGTATGGATTGTGGTAAATGATTCTAGACCTTCATGGTGGAGGTAGGATACACAGTAATGACATAAACAACAATCAATGATAGGCATAGTCGTGCATGCCTGTAATGCCAGCACTGGGGAGGCTGAGACAGGAGTATTATTGTGAGTTAGAGACAAGCCTTGGTTATAAAGTGAGTTCAAGGCCAGCCTGATCTGGATAGCAGGATCCCGTCTCAAAAAGACAATAAATAAATAAATAAATAAATAAATAATTTCACTTATATGCACAATTAAAATTAATTGGTCTATGAATTTTCTTAAATATTATTATATCTGTATGCCCCTTCTCTACAATACTTAAAAAATTGCTAACACATAAACAGTTTACTGGTATTTTCTGACAATAAACATTTTGATTCAAAATTCCACTGCCAATATTGCTACTAAGAATAAAATCACCAAGTGAATAGTAAACTACCACTGTCTTATTTGTCCTTAAAATGCTTTCTACTAAGGATATGCTCTCTCAGTAGTATACGCAAATGTCCCTCAAAATAATGATTTTTTCTTTCATTATTTTATCAGTTTGATATGCAGTTAGGTTTGGTTATTTGGGCTTATTTTTTATTTTGCAATAATGTTTCTCCTTTTCATTGAACAATATTTTTATAATACATTAACTTATAATATTGATATTAGAAATATTGTTCAAATATTTTTCAAAAATGAAATTGTATATGGCAGAAATTTGACTTCTAAACCCCACTCCACTACATTAAATTTACAAGGTATTATCCATGATAAGCTAACAGACATTCAGAGATATTAAAATAAACTTAAAAGCTCTAGACAATATACAAGGATGCATAATTGTATGAATTAATTTGTGAACCTGGCTGCAAGAAATTTGGCCAACATAATCAAAAAGTTGCAAATGGATTAACATAATGCACTTTTCAACTTTTAAAATCCACGCAGTATCATGCAGATGGAATATATTCATGTTTTGTTCCGAATATTCTGTACTAAATGTTTTAAGGAATTTTTTTAGTGCTTCATAATGCACACACATTAGCAAGCATATATATGATCTCAAGTTTGAAAAGCAAAGGATGATCATGTTTTATATCCGGGCTTTTTTAAAAAAATATATATGGTTCTCCAAATGTTATTTGTTATAAAAGTGTGTAATTCATGGAAAATTATACTTGGTGAGGCTGAAAACAGACTAGATTTGAACCAGATTTATTGAATAATAAGTTTAATAAACTTTAAGGGTGAATACTAAAGAGTATTGAGTGCTTGCCTGGTAGGCATGAGGTTGTGAGTTTAATCCCCGGTACCAAAAAAAACCAAAAAGAGATTATTGATCACAAAAAATCACAAAATTTAAAATATCCTGTCATGTAAGAAATACATGATGATTTAAAGTAGAAGACAACATGAGTATTGAGAAAGGAATAAAAATGTTAACATGTTGTAGAATTTGTAAAATTTTTATTTATATCATATGCCAATAAATTTACCATGTATTTTTCTATCATTAGGCTAAATACCTGAAGAATAATAAAAGAATATATACACATATCTGTATTACTTATTTTAAATTGACACAAAAGTTTACAGAAAGGTGTACTTAAAAATAAGGGAAAGAGAAGTAAAAAACAGTCTCAAGATGCAGTAAGTATATGCACCAATACTTCAAGATGATTATATTCATTATTTGTTGCTATCATATATTATTAAAAATTAATAGAAAGAAAATACAAAAGTCAAATCAATTGAGGTTATAGAAATAAAAAATAAAAGCAAGTTGTGATTAAATGTAATTTTTATGGAAATATATGAAAATAAAATAAATATTCTATTTATTAAAGAAAAACTTATAATGGATTTTGAAAAGGAAAAAGAACAGTACTTTAACTTAGAGACACTGTTTAAATAAAAGGTAAAACAAAATAGCAAAAAAATTGTGTAAAATCATATGTCATGCATACATTAACCAAAAGAAATATGGTGAGGGTTTTGTTGTGTTTTTTTTGACAGTACTGTTTACTAATATTAGACTAATAGATATTAAAACTAGAAGAATTATTAAATAAGATGCAGAATATCTCATAATGAATGGTCAATAATGCAGGTGTATATAATAATTTTAAATTTATATTTATATTTATATAATAAGCCATTAAATACATTTAATTACTTAATTAAAATGAGAAACAACCAACTTTTAATTCACAAGGAGAAATTTTTAAGACTTATCTCTGCAAATGATAAAATATTTTACAAAACCAGTATTGATAGTGAGATTTGAATGACATATTAAACAAATTATATCTAATTAACATGCATGGTAAACAAAGACCACACATTTTTTTCAGTACACATGACCATAGTCAGGCCATAAAGCATGTTTCAATACATTTAGAAGACTGAAATCATATGAACAATGTGCTCTTTACATTTAAGGTATTGAAACTATAGGAGAGCAACAAAATTAGTTATATGTTTATAAATTAAGACATATAATTGTAAATATCTTTTATATAAAATAGTAGAACTGGAAAAAATTAGAGTATATGTTTTTAAAGAAGAGATAATAAAATATATCAAAACAAGAAGAATGCACATAAAGTCATGGTTCGATAATGCAATGATGTGTCTGTGACATGAGTGTATCCTCAAGCATTCATGTGTTAGAAGCATGGTTCCCAGTGTGCCAATATTGTGAAATATTGAGACCTTGAGGAAGTAAAGTCCAGGGAAAGATGATTGTACCACTGACTCTCAGAAAGGATTAATATATACTCTGTGTGATCTCAGGTATTCAGAGAATAGGTTATTATAAACGAGGAAGCTTGGCTCCCATATGACTCCAGTTTTCTGTTTCATTATTTGATATCCTTAAGAATAACAAATTATTCAACCATTTTTTATTCCATCCACCATGAACTGTGAACAAATGGGCTCAGTAGATGTCTACTGTATGTTCCACGCTGCAACATCAGAACACACATTCTTCTCAGCTGCACATGCAATGACGTATTTTTCAAATATAGCAAAAAAGAGTACTACAGGCCAAAAAAGGAGAACTACAAGTCAGTCTCCCTAATGAACAATGACAAAAAGTCCTCAGTAAGATACTGGAAAAAACAGAATGCAGCAAATCATCTAGAAGACTATACACCATGATGAAGTAGGATTCACGCCAGGGTTGCAGGGATGCTTCAACATATGCAAATCAATAAACATAAAACACCATATTAACAGAGCCAAGGATAAAAATCATATGATTATCTAAATAGACACAGAAAAAGCATTTAACAAAGTCCAACACCCACTGATATTAAAAACCCTACAGAATGTTGGAATAGATTTTTTTTAATTTCAATCCGATAAAACCTATCTATAACAAATAGCCAACACCATACTAATGGTTAAAACTTTGACTGTAAAATAAGGAAAATGACAAGGATGCCCAATATCACCACTCCTATTCAATATAGTTCTGGAGATATTAGCCAAAGCAGTTAGACCAGAAAAAGAGATAAAAGAAATGAAGATAGTAAAGGAAAAAGTTAAATTATCATTATTTGCAGCACGCTATGTAGAAGACTCCAAAAACTCCACCCAAAGAATTCTAGTTTCAATAACTACATTTAGTTGTGCAGCTGAATAGAAAATCAGTGTGCAAAATTCGACAGCCTTCCTGTGTATAAATAACAAACTTACTGTGAGAGAAATTAGAGAAACTGCACCTCATAATTGCACCAAAAATAAAATATTTAGGAATCAATGTAATAGAGGAATAAAAGAATTTTGCATTGAAAATTACAGTACTCTGAAAAAGAAGATCAAAGAGGATGCTGGAAAATGGAAAAGCATTCTTTTTTTCCTGAGTAGGAGGAACCAATGTAGTGAAAATGTACATACTCCCAAAATTTTTATACAAATTTAATGCAATCCAAATCAATACAGATAGCATACCTCACAAAACTAGAGAAAATGATTGTAAAATTCATTTGGAACCAGAAGAGATCCAGAATAGCAAAAACAGTTCTGGTAGGGGACATCAAAATCTGTGATTTCGAATTATGCTACAGAGCTAATGTGATTAAAAAAAAAAAAACAGCATGGTACTGGTCAAAAGGCAGACCCAAGTGTCAATGGAACAAGTTAGAATATGCAGAAACATTTCCAAACACACTCAGCCACTTGATCTTTGAAAAAGGGAAGAAACACTGTCACTACAAGATAGTCTCTTTAAAAGTGGTGCTAGAAAACCTGGTTTTCCACATGTCCACATGCCAAAGACTACACCCATGTTTCTCACTATGCACTACACTAAAATCAAAATGGATCAAAAATCTGTATATTAAAACAGAAGCACTAAATATTCTGGAAGAGAAAATATATAAGAAATGATTTAATGAATAAAACCCTAATTGCAAGGGAAATATTACAAAGAGTCAATAATTGAAATTTCATCTTTTAAAAAATATTTTGCACAGCAAAAGAAATAAAAAAACAGTGAAAAGATAACCCATAGAGTGGAAAAAAAAACTTAACCAGTTTTTCCTCAGACAAAAGACTAATATTTAGAACATGTAAATGATTGAAAAAAAATCAGAGCCCCCAAATTTAAAGACCCAATCAAAAAATGGGCATGTAAGTTGAATGCACACTTCTCAGATGAAGAGATACAAATAGAAAATAAATACACGAAAAATGTTCAAAATCACTGATAATTTGAGAGATGCAAATTAAAGCATTGACATTTCATCTCACTCCGGAAAGATTGGCTACTGCCAAGAAATCAACAAACAACAAATGCTTACAGGCTCTGGGGAAAAGGAACCCTTCTCTACTGTTTGTATGAGTGTAGACTGGTGCATCCATTGTAGAAATCAGTGTGGATATTCCTCATAAAATTAGGACTAGAAGTTCCATCTGACCCAACTATTCTGTCCTTGGTATCTACTCAAAAGAATTGTGAACATCATAACCACAACAGTATATACACACTTAAGTTTCTGGTGGCACATTTTGTAATAGCTAAGACTGGAAACAACTCAAACTGAAGATGTATTTTTTAAAACAATGGAGTACTACTCAGTCATAAAGAACGGTAAGCATGAAACATTTCTAGGTAAATGGATGCACCTTGAGACCATACTCAAGTGAAATAAATCAGATACACAAGTGTAGATTGCTTCGCTGGTGTGCAAAACTGAATGTATAAATAAGGGTGAAAATATATAATAGATATTGTGATACAGGAAGAAATTCTTCAAAAGGTAGGGGTAAGTTGGAAGGCAGGAGGAGGAAAGGAAGGAAAGGATAAGAAAAAATGAGAAAAGAAAGATAAAATGGAAACAAAGTTTTGTAAATAAGGAGGCACAAGGGGTTAAAGGGAGGAGAGGGGAATGGCAAAAAAAGAGGAATCAAGGTATATCATGTACAGGCACAAATTCCCTATAATGAATGTGATCATTATGTATATCTACAATGTACAAATAAACTCAATTTAAAGAAATGTATACTATGTACTTCCCTCACAAACATAGATGCAAAATTTCTCAAAAATATTCACAAAACTCATCTAGGAATATTTAATAAGATACATATATCTTATCCAAATGGGTTTATCAAGGTAATCAAGGTTGCCTCCATATTTAGAAATAAATTTATGTCATGTAATGTAATATAATGTGATGTATAACCATAATTAAAAATAAAAAATGCACAAAAAATGTTGACAGTTGAAGTATACTGTCATAGTAAAATCTCAACAATCTTGAAGGAAAAAGAAACTTCTACAATATAATAAAATGTATCTAAAATAGAATAGACAAATACATTATAATTCAAGTCTCCAGAAATGTGAGCAAATAAATTTCTGTTTTATGTCATCTAGTTTGTGAAAACTTGTAAAGGAAACCCTAGGAAAAAATATATGTTTGGTTGTGGGATGTTGGGTGTTTCTGTAACAAATACCTAAATATCTAAATATGTAAAAGTAGCTTTGAGATTGGAGCAATTTTAAGATATGTGATACAAATCCCTAGACTGTCTTGAAGAGATTCTTCATTGAAATATTGACATTAAAGAATCTTTTAATGAGAACTCATAGAGAAATAATAAAAGAATTAAAGAATGCTTGTATCATTTTTGAGAATATGTGTAAAACTGAGTATGCTGGCACGTGCCTATAATTTCAACAGTCTGGGAGAACATGGCAGGAGGATGGCAAGATTGAGGTCAGCCTGTCTAACTTAGAGGTTTAAGATAAACCTAGCATCAAAACAAAAATAAAATTGGCCTGGGAATATAGTTCAGTATAAAGACTTGGGTACAATATCAAGTTCATCTCCAAAAAAGAACATATGTAATCATGAACCAAACGTTACTAGATATACGAATTTGCCTCTTGTGAAGCTGTTAAATGAAGTTAGAACCTTTTTATTGCACAGTGTAGAAAAGATGATCTTTGTCATGCATTGGTACAAAAATAAGTGAATTATGTTCTATTCTTGAGTAGAAAATAACACTTGTAAATGTTGGATCTGAATATTTAGTTGAAGAGATAGCCAAGCAGTGTTGAGAGAGGCCTGCATTCTCTGTGATGCTTCAAGGAAAATAAAAAAGATTAATTCAGGAATAAATTGCTAAGCAAAAGTGAGACCTGACTTGATGACTTGGGACGTCCATAGACTATCAAGATTCCAGAAGTTGCCAGTATATTGGCATGTCAGCAAGACCGAGGAAATTTATTTTGCCTGTGTAATGAACATGAATTGTGGGGAGTGACTAGGCAGATTGCAGCAGGTTGAATAGTGTCTCCAAAAGACATGTTCAAGTCCTAGCCCCCAGTGCTTGTGAAAGTGATCTTGTCTGGAAATAGAGACTTTACACATAATGATCTTCAAGTGATATCATCTTGTGTAAGCTGGGCCTTGCATACAAAGATAGTGTCCCTGTAAGTGATCGAAAAGAAAAAAAAATCACAGAGACACACAGAATGGGGAAAGTCATGTAAAGACATAGGTAGAAATTAAAGTGGTGCATTTATAATCCAAAAAACATCAACGATTTTTCACTAGAAATGGAAAGAATTAAGGACACAATCTCTTAAACTTTCAGAGAAAATGAAACCCCTCTATTGGTTTGAATTTGAACTTCTATCCTTCAGAACTTTAAGAGCAGGTGTTTTTTTTTTTTGTTGTTGTTGTTGTTGTTGTTGTTTTAAGCCTCTTGGTTTGTGGTAAATTGCTACATCATTCCTAGAAAATTAATACACTTAGTAGAAGTTTTAGCTGAAGGTTACATGAAATAATGTATATAAAATACATTTTCAATAAATATATAATTAATAGTAGTTTTATTACAGTCAAAGGGAAATCTATTAAAAAAAACAATGCTAATTGTTTCTATGAGAAAATCAAAATGATAGTCATTATACAGACTAAAAGCATCATAGATTCCCATCAAGGATACATAGAATGAGCCATGTTTACAGCTAGCTCTGTGGTTCATACCAAAGTCAGTCAGAGAGTGGATTCAGGAGAAGACGGTGTTACTAACAGAAGAATACATGCTAAACAGGCAAATTAACAAGTGAAATACAAAAAAAGCTAGAATAAAAAATGAAGCCACACAAAAATTCAGGAGTTCACCAAATATACTTCTAGAGACATTATTTTTCAGTGTGGTTGAACATGGTTCAAAAAAGATCAAAATCTGGAAAAATAATAAGAAATACTCCAAATCGCTGGTGGGGATATCACCTGAAATCTGAAGACTTAACCACTTAGAGCAATGCACGGAACATTCAGGAAAAGAAGGCAAAGGTGGCCACTGACAGGTATTTTTTCCAGAAGTCATTGTTCCCGAGCTCTCCTGGAACTCTTGTGTCCCCAGTAGGACACAGCAGAGAATCTGTGATAAATAACAGCAAAGAGAACCTTAATGCATGAACATGAAGTCCATTTCAGGTCCAAAGATCTAGCTACAACCTGAAATACTAAAAACTTCTTTATAGGAAGAACGTAGGGAATGCCTACAGCTGGGCAATTGCCACAGACAATATTAATCATATATCTGAACAATTACACAGTTTTTGCCTCTCTGCTTATTAAGAATGGAGACACAAGAGCTAAAGATAAATTCATAGGTATGTTGCAATTAGAATCGATGGGCATAGGAGTGGGAGTGGAAATAAACTTTTTTTTTTTTTTTTTTTTTTCAGCACCGGGGATTGAACTCACAACCTTGCTCCTGCCAGACAGGCGCTTAAGTCACTGAGCCAAACTCCTGGCCCTGGTTTTTTTTTTTTTTTTTCTTTTCTTTTGAGGCAGGGTCGCACTGTGTAGCTCAGGCCGGCCTTAAGCTCGCGTTGTAGCCCAAGCCGGCCTCGAACTCACAACGCTCCTCCTACCTCAACCTCCCGAGTGCTGGGATTAAAGGCTTGCATGGAAATAAACATCTTACACAAATCGACGAAATGACTTTGTAAATCCCAGAGGTCACTGAAATCAGAGATGAGAAAGCTGAGAAACAACACATCACATGAGTGAAATTAAGAATAAAAATCACGTGGTAATCTCAATAGATGATAAAAAAAAACCCTTTGACCAAAATCAAAACCCATTCATGTAAAAACCCTGGTAAAAATATGTATAGAAAGACCTTATGTCAAATTGACAAAAACCACTTATGATAAATTCCCTTATCATACTAAATGGAGAAAAACTAAAGCACTCCCTCTGAAATCAGGAATAAGAGAGAGTTGTCTACTCTCACCATTCCTCTCCAATTCGGTACTTCGAACTTCAGCTAGAGAAACAAGAGAGGAGAAAAAAAAGAAAAGGAATATGCACAAAAAGGAAATCAGACTACCTTTCTTTGCAGATGGTATGATCCTTTACATTGAAACTTGCAAAAAGCACCACCAGAAGACTTAGAACTAACAAACAAATTCAACAATGTGGTAGGTTGCAAAATCAACACATAAAAATCTATAATCTTCTTGTGCACCAATAATGAATTGACTGGAAAAGAAATCAGAAAATCAATCCCATTCAGAGTAACTTAAAAAAATGAAGTACCCTAGGAATCAGCCTAACCAAGAATGTGAAAGCCTTGTATAATGAAAACTATAGTACTCTGAATATCAAATTGAAAAAGATGCTAGAAAATGGAAAAATTTTCTTTTGTCCCTGGATAGGCAGAATCAATATTAAGAAAATTGTTATATTATCAAAAATGATATATAGATTTATTTCAATTGCTATCAGAACCCCAACAGCATTCTTCACAAAGCTAGAAAAATAAAATTCGCAAATTCATATGGAACCAGAAAAGACCCAGAATAGTCTGAGTAGTCCTAATTAAGAAGAGTTATGTAGTAACTATTACAATCCTGAAATTCAAGGTATATTACCAAGCTACATTGATAAAAATGCTACAGTGCTGGCACAAAAGTAGACATGCAGACCAATGAAATAGAATAGAAGGCAGAGAAGAAGGCCATATCTGGCCTGAAGTAAATGGGAGACAATAACCCAGAGTGCATGGACTTTGAGTAAATGGGCGTGAACAGACTGGACCACTTGCTCTCAGTCATGTGCTTGTCCCTGAACACAGACATTGAATGACCTAATTAATATGAATCTGTTATAAAATAAAACATCTCAAAAAGAAAGATTGTTGGATAAATAATGCCTGAATAATTTATACTATCTTTGAGCAGAAATTTTATTTTAAAATCTGGTAGTTTTGTTGTTTTTTTATAGAAATAATTCTAGCACTTTGTAGAATATTTAATAAAAAATTTAGATTCATATTTTTATATGAATTTGATACATACTAAAAAATTAAGAAATTGCACATTATGTCAGATCATAGAAAAGCTACTAGAAAATTAATCATGCATACATAAAGCATTTGGGTAGATGTAAGTCTTGTATTATTTAAATAAAAAATATTTAAAAGCAATGACACACTTAATTATCCAAAATTTCAAATATCTGTTTAATGGGTCATGAAAGAAAAATAAAAAATATACACTTGAACATATATGATAGATAGGGAACTTGCAATCATAATGATCAAAAAGAAGATACTAATTCACATGAATGTAACTAAGATATCAATTAGTAAAGGGAATAAAGAGTTAAGAAAATATAAAATAAAGAAAAAGAACATAGGAACAATATTTATTTTGGTAAAATGTAAAGCAATGCAATTTAAAACATTAATGAGATGCCATTTTACATTTATTAAAGGAGAATAATTAAGTCTACTCACAGCAGGGAACCTGTGTTTAAATTAGTGGGCTGTTTCGTTGTTGTTTCTGATATAAACCAGTATAACAAGTAAATAAATTTTTTAATGTACATCAAAAGCCATAAAATTTTGACCACTTATTTTGTACTTGGAAATTGTGTCTAAGGAAAGATTTGCTAGTGCATTATCTAGAATAACAAACATTTGGAACCCAGATACATGTCAAAATAATTGAATGAATAAATACATTATAGTATGAATAGTAGGCATTAAGTTAAAACCATAAAAGTGTAACACTATGGGGAATATGCATGATGCATTATTAAGTGTAAAATATATTTTACAGGGCAATAAATGCATACATAAAAATGGGAATATGCAGATGTGGTTTTAACAAGCATTCATTTTAACATACTGAATTTTACTCTTAGGAGTTGTGCTTAGTAATCAATTACTTACATTACCATTTGTGATCAAGGTTTAAAAGTTTGAATGACCAATATTTAGTTTATTGTTAGCAACAACAACAAGCAAAAGGGTAACATATTCTCTAGCATCCTTCCAGTGTGTGGCCCTAGTAGCTTTATGCATAAGCAATGAATATTAGAAATATCTCAGTGAAAATGCAAAGTTCCTTTAAAGCACCAATTAAAATATTTGCATGGTTGAGTTTTCATTGTCTTCAACTAAGCTCTTCAATACTTTCTTTATTTTGGGACTATTAAATTCAAACACCATTCCTGTCACTTGAGTGGCACACATTTATATGACCATTATCTGCTGATTATAGCAATAGTTTAACAGAGGTATTATAATTTGATATATGTAGCTCATCTTAACGGTGTGAATTAGTCCTCACTTTTCTATTTTTGGAGTATTACTTTTCAGCTACGTTAAGGATTTGTGAAGTTGATCAATATTTGCAAGAAATTAGAAAGGATGGCACAGGTATAAAGACTTGCTCTGAAATAGTTTTGTTTGTAGCACAATAACACCTTAAAAGGCGACTACTTTAACATCTAGAAATATCTTCTAAAAAGAATAGTAAATTGATAGCACATTTAACACATCGGCATATATTGTTTTCATTTATATTCAAATAGAAAAGCAACAACAGAAGTAGTTTAATTTTGCTCCTTGACCTATGAAGATGTTTATGGCAGCTCTGGTATAGTTCTATGCCTGCTTATCTCAGTTCCCCAATTTCATCTGTCCTAAAGCTTTGTGGCTACAGTAGAGGAAGTGGTATAAAAGTATTTGAGGCATTTTCTATTTAAGTCTTTCAGAAAAGAAGAAAGGAAGGAAAGAAGAAAGGAAGGAAGGAAGGAAGGAAGGAAGGAAGGAAGGAAGGAAGGAAGGAAGGTAGGAAGGAAGGAAGGAAGGAAAGAAGGAAGGAAGGAAGAAAATGATTAAGAGAAGGAGGGAGGAACACATAATATTTACAGCTATGGGTTATAAAGCTATAGTATTGGAGTTCAAATTTTCCTTCTTCAGCTTTTTAGTGTACATATTTGATTTAGGGAAAGTTATAGTTGTGCACCAGTATTTCACATGATAATTGAGATGAGTTTTGTTTTCTTCTAGTTGTATTTTATTTACTGTTCAAAATTTTTTTCCCTGTGACTCATTTTCTTATTAAAAAAATCACTCCTTCTAAGCCGTAAAAGTCTGCTTTTTATTATTAAAAATACCAATTTTGATATACTCCACACATTTACATAAGACTTATTTTGATATAGCTAATATTATTTTAAAACTGATTTATTGAGTTATGGCTACATGCAAAATGCTGTAAATATTCAATGAATTTAATCACTTTGTTTAGAACTGAGTCCAAAGCTGTGAAAGCATCACTGGAGTTCGACATGGCAATTATGTCATAAAATTATCCTTCTATCACTTTTGGTTTTTGTTTTGTTTTTTGTTTTGTATTCCATTCTCAAATTAAAAAACACTTAACATAAAATCTGTTTTTTGTTGAACTTTATGTATACAATATTGTAATTTTAATCGTACACACTATGTTGTATTCTAGAACTGCAAAATTGATTGGTATTGCATAATTAAAGCTTTGTGCTCTTGACCAACGCTTCCATGTTTCTTCCTACCACTGGAGAGATCTCATCTTCTTTGAGTTTGGTTATTTTGGATTCCACATGTAAGTAAGGTAATGCAGGGTTTGTCTACCTTTGGCCCAAATAAATCATTTATGAAAAAGGTGAAGGTCCTGTACATGTTTTTCCAAAGAATATTTGCAATGATAAAAAGGTGTATGAAAGGCAATAAATGTTACTAATGATCAGGGAAATACAAATCACAACCTCAATGATGTAACTATTCATGCCAGCTAGAATGGAAAATGCAAGAGATAACAAGTATTGATAAGATTTGAGGAAAGAAAGAAGTCCATAATCTCTTGGTGGGTATATAATCTCATACACCTATATTTATTGAAAATATTCTGACCATATATTCCTTGACTCAAAAAATTTTTCCTTTGTGTTTTTCCACTTGTTAAAATGTATAGAACTTTAAGCAATTCCTTGTGCTTATAAAATATAGCCTATATGATGCAAATTCTTAAAATGTGGTAAGATGTGCAATATAGTCTATTTCATTAATCTTTCAAAGCATTTCATATTAGTTTTACAAGAGGTGTTTGAAAACAGATAAGGGGAAGTTTCTATAAATATTGGTTTAGTTAAATATATTAATTGCTTTAATCAAATAAAATATCCTATATAGTTTCTATCTTAATTTAGTTTTATGACCTATCAATATGTGAGAGAGATATGCTGATCACCCCTACTGTGATTAATAGAATTAATATTTTTATTTTAATTTTATGAATTACTGCTTTAAACACTCAAATCTATACTATTAGGCACTATAGTTTTAGATATGTGATCTTTGTGGTGCATAAAGCTTTTTATTTTAATGAATCTTAATTTAAATTTACAACTTCTGAACTTTAATTTGTTGGTATTAATCAATAAATTCAGTTTTTTATTAGTATAGCATTCCCTTGTGTTAACATTTGCACTTAGAGGATACTCATACTTTATATTGTTATCATTCATCTCTCAAATTTTATCTCATTATTGTGTCTTTACTTTGTAGGTTGATTACTTTTTACCATTTGGAAATTTTATTTAGTATGGATTCATCAATAAATTTAAATAATATCTGTATTAACTTATCTACTTTCTAAAAGTAATGTTGTTTAGAATTTCAGAGAATTCCTTGCCAGGGACTTATGATTTTAGTAATAACCTAAATGAGCCTCTTTATTTAAATCATATGACTCTCCCACACAGTTTTAATTTAGTACAGTGCTTGTATCCCTTAGGGCTAAAACCATGCTAAAAATCCATTCAACACACAAATCCATCACCAATTAAAACCATTGTTTCATTTTTCTCCTGTATACCAATTTCATCTGTGTTCCTCCTATCACTGTGTTCCACTCCTGTCTAGTATGTTGTATCACCTAGAGTGAAATGAAAAGTACCTCTAAAAACTCCTGAGGTCCAGAAGTATTCTAGGATGTGCTAGAAAATTGTGTACTTCTGAAAAACTTCTATAGACCTTTAAATAATTCTATGTCTTAGATACTAAAGATATTTCTTTAGTGTGTAGTTTGATATTGGTGTAGAAAGTTATTATCTAATATGGTAACTACTGGTTGTAAGTGGCTAATGAACACTTGATGTATGGCTAAACTGAATTGAGATATACCACTATTGTAAATTACATAACACCTTTCAAAGAGTTACTGCAACAATAAAAAAGTACTTATTTTCTGTATTAATTTTTGACACTATAATATTTTGGATATATTTTGCTGAATAAAAATAAAAAAATTTCCTTTGTTTCATTCACTTTTTAATGTAGCTACTTGAACATTTAAAATTACATACATGATTTAAATTGTAACTCTCATTTTCCTTATTGGCTCAGATCAGAGATTTTATAAAAAAATTACAATTTTTTCAGAACTTTATCAAAATATAATTTATAAACCATAACATTCAGTTGTTGTAAGTATACAATTCAGTGATTTTTATTAAATTTATTGAACTGTGGGAGTATCACAAAACCCAGGTTTATGAAAAATGTTTTCACCTAAAAATTTTTCATATGTCATTTTTAATGTCAATATTCTAACAATTCTTAATCTGAAAATTTTAACTAAGGAATTCATTGACTTGGATGGGTGTAAAGTGACTTTCTGTTTTCACTTACTTCAAAATGAAATTTAGTATTATGAATATAGGCCAGAGACTACCCTAATATTAGGAGAACCTGTGATATTGACAAATTAAAATTAAGGATATTTATATAGTTTGTTATAGCTGTTGCAAATTCTTGAAACATGTTAATCAAAATTTTTGGAATTGAAGTTATTGCAACTACTGCAGTATTTCGTTATCTAATATATTAATAGACCTGTACTCACTTTGGCAGAACATATACTATATTAATAAACAATCACATTGTATAAGTATGAACCACAAATTTATGTCAGATTATAGGAGTCTAGGAAATCATAGCCAAATTAGATTAGACTTTGTTTTTAATGTAGGGCTTATGACTAGATCTTGTGAGGCCTATAACCTCTTTTGAAATTATGTACAAATTTGTATGAAATTGTTCAAGTAATTTTTTTTTCTTTTATCAAATTCTCAAAGGGTTCCACCAATCCCCTCAACATCTGATTAATAACAACTAGCCTAGACATGTACTTTTAGTGTTATTGTATTGCGATTAACCAAGTTACACATGTGGAAATACTAAAATACATAATGGAAGTAGGTTATGAGTTCAATAATTCATTCATTCAGTTAATACTTATTTCATGCTTGCTAGGGTACTAGGGTAGCAATCATTGTGGTTGTCACTCATTTCCAGTAACATACGATTGTGTAACTCACAAAAAACTGACAAAAATATACAGAAAGGGATGGTCAGATTCTGGGTTAGCAGTAATGACATGGATCTTGCAAATTCAGAATGTAATGCATGTCAGTGCCAGTCAATAAAACTAAAAGGTTACATAATGTCTCAAAAAGAGAATTCAGGACTGCAATGGGGAGAGAACAAAAAGCTTCCTGAGAGAGAGCTGAAAAGGCATTTTGGTTTAAAGTTACTTGAAGAAAACTCATTTTAAATAATGCAGTGCAGAATTCCCTGTTCTTTATTCTTTTGGAAGTGCTTTTACATACATTATCACATTTGCCCACTTGATCTTCACAATAAGCCTATGTACCTAATTACAGGAGATAATATCTTCTCTATTTGGTTTATCACGCAGACAAGCTGACTCCTTTGAGATGCTCTAAAGGAAGTTTCTCCTGCCAGCTCAGAAACAAAAGTACTTTCAATTTTAGTTTTTTCCTTAATTTTTTCTAATTTCAGGAATTTGTCAGAACATATTTCTGTTTGCCTACGTTCTTTAAATTTATTTACTTAAGTTTGCATGAAAAATTTCAGAGTGGGGCCTCATTTTAGAGAGTCAAAGAGAGACTCATTTTTCTTGAAGTAAACTAATAGGCACTGAAATAATTAGCTAAGCAAATTTTATATTCACAGATTTAAAAAATCTAAAGGTAAGAGAAAGAGATATACACATGTGAAAAATGATATGATGCAGTACATAGATCTTTCTCTGAAGAAGATCATCTTTCAGTCACCCTCTAGAATTTTCTAATGGAAAAAAGTCACCTTGCTCAAGATATTTCCCAAGATTCTTTACATGGAATCAAATGACTGATGGATACCAAGACCCAACTCAATAGAGCTATGGAGAGCCATCCCATTTTCATAAATTCCTGGAAGTTTGGCTGAGGCTTTTGCTGAGTCTCTCTCACAGGTCAAATTTAACTTTTATACTTCCTCTTTCTTGATCTTCATGCTCGCTGGCTTTGAGCGAGAGAACAACCCTTAATAAATGCACTGCACATTCATTTTTAAAAATCTGCTTCCTGGGGAATTAACTTTTTGCATTTAAATCAATAGAAGTCATAGAATAGACACTAGAGTGAGATTTTGAGTTTGAATCACACTCTTTCTGGCTAGTCATAAAGTCTCCATTTCTGATCATAGGTAGACCTCAGATAACCGCTGGTGCAATGTAGTTGTGTAACTGTTAAAAGTTATTCATGAGGCAAAGTAGATTGACAAGATAACGGAAAATAATGTAGTGTGATATATCAGTGTTTTGAAAAATGGAGAATGGAAATAGGAAGTATAATTGCTGTAAAGTTTGATTGTTCTTGATAAGGTGGATTTTAAATAATATATAAGAAAAGACTGAAAAGGTTATAATTTTCCAATTACAAGATAAAAAATGAAAACCAAAGGATTTTCTTGACAGGACAGCAAAGAGATTCTCTTTTCCTTCTGAAAGAGCGGTGAGAAAATTGAGGAATGGGACAAGGGTTTAATTGTAAGAATAGTTTCCAAAGAATATAAACTTCCACCAAAGACAGTCTACTTTGAAAAGGTCAGGACTTGCATCATATCAACAGATCAAAAAATAAAAACCACATGATCATCTCAATAGATGCAGAAAAAGCTTTTGATAAAGTCCAATACTCATTCATGGTAAAAATCCTTCCAAAAATCGGAATAGATGATCTTTACCTCAATCTGATAAAAGCTATCTATGACAAACCAACATCCAACATCATATTAAATGGACAAAGTTGAAAGTGTTCAATCTAAAATCAGAAACAAGACAAGGATGTTTGATACCACCACTCCTATTCAATAAAGTTCTGGAAACATTAGCTAGAGCAGTTAGACAAGAAAGAGAAATAAAAGGAGTAAAGTTAGGAAAGGAAGAAGTTTAATATAATTATTTGCAGATGACATGATACTCTATATAAAAGACCAAAAAACGCCACTAAAAGACATCTAGAATTAATAAACAAGTTCAGTAGCATAGCTGGATACGAAGTCAATACTCAAAAATCAATAGCATTGCTATACACAAACAACAAGCTCACTGAGACAGAAATTAGGGAAATCACACCCTTCATAATACCATCCAAAAAACGAAATACTCAGGAATCAATCTTACAAAGCAAATAGAAAATCTATCCAGTGAAAATTGCAGCACTCTATAAAAAGACATCAAAGAAGATATCAGAAAATGGAAAGATATCCCTTGCTCATGGATAGGGAGGACCAACATTGTGAAAATGGCCATAATCCCAAAATTTTAAACAGACTTAGTGCAATCCCTGTCAAAATACCTTTGGCATAGCTCACAGATCTAGAGAAAGCATTCCTAAAATTCATTTGGAAACACAGTACCTAGAATAGCAAAGGCAATCTTGGACAACAAAGACAAGGCTAGCAGCATCTCAATAACTGACTTGAAATCACACTATGGTGCTACTGTGATAAAATCAGCATGGTACTGGCAAAAACAAAAACACAAACCAAAAACAAACAAGCAAAAGACCTGAGGATCAGTGGAACAGATTAGAAGATGGAGACACAATTGCAAGCACACTCAGCGACCTTATCATCGATAAAAGGGCCAAACATGTTCATTGGAAGAAAGATAGCCTCTTAAATAAATAGTGCTGGAAAAATTGACTTTCCACATGCCAAAGCCTAAAATTAGAAACATGTCCATCACCATGCACTAAAATAAAGTCAAAATGGATCAAAGATGTAAATATTAAAAGAAAAAAAACTAAATCTGCTGGAAGAAAAGGTAGGTGGAAATCTTTTAGACACTGGGGTAGGCAGAAAGTTCATGAACAAAACCCAAACTGCATGGGAAGTACTTCAAAGAATAAACAACTGGGATCTTATCATATCAAAATGTTTTTTGACATCAAAGGAAATCACCATGTTGCCCCCTGATTGGCGTGCTTTGAAATTTTATTTAGTTTTTTCTTCTTTTTCTTTCTTTTTGTCTTTAAATAAAATGGATTTTTTAAAAAATGACTTTTCTTCTGAGATCTACTACTTTTTGAATTTTGGAAATGTCACTGACTCATTCTGAGTAACTAACCTCCAATAATATAAGAATATTCTATTTGTGTTTAAAAAAAAGAACTCACCAACAGCTTGAAAAGAAAACCCATAAAATGGAAGAAGAATTCAGTCAACTGTTCTTAGAAAAGAGACTTCTCTCTAGAACTTATAAAGAATTGAAAACCATCAGGCATACCAAATTCAAAGACCCAATCAAAAAATGGGCATCTGAGATGAATACACACTTCTCAGATGAAGAAACACAAATGACAAATAAATGCAAGAAAAGATGTTCAACATCTGTGGTCATTTTAGAAATGCAAATTAAAACAACACTGAAATTCCATCTCACTCCAGAAAGAATGGTTATGATCAAGAAATCAACCAATAACAAATGGTGGTTGGGCTGTGGGGGAATAGGAGCTCTTTTCCACTGTTAGTGGGAATGTGAACTGGTATAACCACTGTGGAAATTAGTTTGGAGAGTCCTCAAATACTAGGTTTGAAAGCCCCATTAGACCTAGCTATTCTCTTTCTGGGTATTTTCCCAGAAGAATTGAAAACATCATACCCCAGCAATATATGTGCATTCATGTTTATAGCAGCACAATTTGTAATAGCTAAAGCTTAGAAACAACTCACATGCCCATCAACCACTGAATATATAAAAAAGATGTGATAGTTTTGCACAATAGAGTACTACTCAACTGTAAATAAGGATAAACTCAAGGTTCTTACAGGCAAATTGATGCAACCTGAGACCATACTCATAAGTGAAATACATCAATGTCTTATGTGTAAACATCAGATTGTCTCCTTAGTGTAAAAAACTGAAAGAATAAATAAGACCTAAAATGTAGAAGGGATTTTGTGATAGGGGAAGAAACTATTCAAAAGGAAAGAAGACCTGGGAGGGGGAAAAGAAAAAGAAAGAAGGGAAAAGATTAGACATATATTTAAATATGTATGTATGTATTTATATATACAAGCTAGAAAATCATACTACTAATCTCAGTTAATCAAAAAAATGGTTTGTGCTTCCATTGTTCAATCATGTTTTCATGCCTATATTTTATATTCTGAGCAACTACTTGAAGATAACATTAGGTATTATAGTAACCATTGTTAGTCTCCTATTATGTTGGTTTGAAATTCTGTACCATTGCTTTCAGTCTATTTCTTGTTTTGTTTCAAAGTACAAAAAATAAAGTTCAGGACTTCAGTATAGAAAAAAATGGGAGATTGACTTACCAGATGGCTTCTTAGTCCATTTTCTGGCCCAATAACAAAATACCGAAGACTATGTAAGTTTTAAAGAAAGGAATTTTATTTATCTTACAATTCTGAAGACCAAAAGTTCAAGACTATGCAATGGAATCTATTCTGTTTCTGGTTGCTGCCATACGTTACTTCAACTTGTGGTGGAATGTGGAAGAATTGAGGCATGCTTGCAGAATACAGGGAAGGGTCAAAAAAGTAGATCCCTTTTATAAAAACATATTCTTCCAAGAACTAGTATATCATCTTGAACACTAACATTATCCCTGTTAAATACTCCACTTATCACTTTTGGAGTCAAACTTTCAACATGAGTTTTGGCAGGGGAAAACCACATTCAAACTACAGAAGTTGGGAATATCCTTGGTTGAAGCTTCTGAAGATCCTGAATATGCAGTTTTTGTTAAACTTATGAGTTGGTAGAAAAGGGTCATTCCTTCCCATGAATGTTTACAACCACAGCTCTAACATCCTTCTGCTGCAATACAGCGTTGATTTTTCTTATTTTCCCTGCAACTCTTCCTGGGCAAGAAGCTTACAACAAATATTATATGTGAACTTATTACAGCCAGGGATGCAGTGGATGTAACATAAAATTAAAGGGGCTGAAATGATCACATATTCTGCATGTGCATTTCCTTCTGCCTGCAGGACCTCAACCAAAATCGTTTTTCGAGGGTTTCCAAATATTAATTCTGCTGGCATGGAATCTCAGATAACACTGTGTCAGACAAAGTGACAAATTTCACAGCAAAATATTGGAGGTAAAAATGTTTTTATATGTGTTCTGCTTATATATACAATTAAAAATATTTGTGTCATGGAACCAAGGCAAGGTAGTAAAATTGGCAACATTTACCATAATTTCTCATGACTTACTTGAGAAACTTACATTTCTCATCTCTGAAATCAGAGTCGGAGGATAGAAATCCTAGCTCCCAAACAAGAATGCCTTTGTTAGAGAAAGAGTAAAAGTCTCCTTAGGTTGTATGTTTTGACTACTGTAATCTAACATTGGAATTTTTGTAGCCAGGGACAAGAATATCCATCTCGATAGAGTGAAATAATTCTGACAACTAAGAGGATAAAAGTATGCTTACACAGTGGTGGCAGAGAAGGCTATATTTAGCACACAAGTGATTCTTTTAGTAATATCTCATTCAATTAGATGATAAGTGGACCTTTACCTGAGAAGAGTATGGTACTTAGGACCTCAGGGATGAGATTGTGAGTCATACCATTGTGTAAGCCACTAAGATAAACTGAGCCTCTGACCAAGGACAAGAGGCAAAAGTTTACTGGAGTTTGCTCATACCAGTTCTCAAGAAGCCTATCATTAGTACCATTTTCACAGTCTGTTTTCAGTAATGTCAATTGGTACTTTGAGTTCAGTGATGGTGGGAATTTATACATTACAAAAGGTGGAAAGTATTGCAAACCAGGTTCTTAAATAGAAAAAAAAAGAATGCCAAATATTTCCAGTAATCTTACTTTGCGTAGGTGAATGAATATGTATGTACTGTAATTCATCCAGAAAAATAAATAATCAGTGATAAAAAGAAATAAGCTATCAAAACATACACAGATATGGAAGAAACTTAAATGCATATGAGGAAATTAAAAAGTCAATGTGGGAATGCTACCTACTGAATATCTGATTCCAACTATATGACGGTCTGGAAAAGATAAAACTATGGAAACACTAAAAAAATAGTGATTGTCAGGACTTGTGTACTTGTGTGTGCATAGAAGATAAATAGGTATAGCACAGAGGACTTTTGCAACTCTGTATGATACTATAGTGGTGGGTGCATGTCATTATACATTTGTTCAAACTCAGAATGAACAAGACAAAAATGAACTCTAATGTAACCTGTGAACATTGGGTGATTAAGATGTGTAAATATAAGTTCTTGAACTGCAACAAATGTACCGCTCTGGCGGAAAAAATTATTACAGGTGAAGCTGGACATGTGATGGAGAAATCATGTCAAAAATCTCCATACATTCCCCTCAATTTGCTATGAACCTAAAAAAAAAAACCTACAAAATGCTGTTAAAAAACTTCTTAATTTGCATCTCTCAAGTGACCAATGAGTTTGAGCGTTTTTCATATATTTATTTGCTGTTAGTATTACTTCATCTGAGAAGTACGTGTTCGTCTCAGATGCCCATTTGTGGACTGGGTCTTTAAATTTGAAGGATCTTATGTTTTTCAATTCTTTTTATGATCTAGATATAAGTCCTTTGTCTGACAACTGGTTAAAAATCGTTCCCACTCTGTGGGTTCTTTTCACTCTGTTGGTGATTTCTTTTGCTGGGCAATAGCTTTCAAATAGAATGAGAACCCAGTTATTGATTTTTTTGTATTACATCTCATGCAATCAGGAATTTTTCCATAAAACGTTTAACTACACCTATGTTTTCAAGGGTTCTGACTATTCTCTTTTCCAACAGATTGAGTGTTTCTGTTTTAATTTTCAGATATGTGATCCATCTTGATACTAGTGTAGAGAATGGTGATAGAGATGTGTGTAATTTTAGTCTTTGGCATGTGGAAAGCCAGTTGCATCAGCACCATTTATTAAAGAGACTATCTTTCTTCCAGTGAAGTTTTGGCACCCTTATCAAAGATAAGGTGGCTGAGTGTGTTTGCTGTTGTTTCTTTATCTTTTAATCTGTTCCACAGATCCTTATGTGTTTTTTTTTTTTTTTTTGCCAGTGCCATGCTGATTTTACCACAGTAGCTTTGTAATACAATTTAAAGTCAGGAATTGAGATGCTCCCTACATTTCCTTTGTTTTCCAGAATTGTTTTTGTTATTCTAGGTGACTTCTGGTTCCAAATTAATTTTGAGAAATTTTTTCTAGCCCTGTAGAGTATGCCAATGGTATTTTGATTGAGATTGCATTATATCTGTATCACAATTTTGGGATTATAATCATTTTCACTATGTTGGATCTTCCTATCCATGAGCAAGGGATATCTTTCCATTTTCTGATATTCTCTTCAGTCTCCTTTTTCAGAGAGTTGTAACTTTCGATATATAGATCTTTTATTTCCTTTGTTAGATTGATTACTAGTATTTCATTTTTTGAGTGCTATTGTAAAGGGTGTGGCTTCCCTAATTTCTCTTTCAGTGAGTTTTTTGTTTGGATACAGAAATACTATTGAATTTGAATATTGACTTCGTATTCAGCTACACCACTGAATTTGATTATTTAATCTACAAGTCCTTTGTTGGAGTTTTTGGGGACTTCTATATAGAGTATCATGTCATCCACAAATAATAATATTTTAATTTCTTCATTTCCCATCCTTATTTCTTTTATTTACTTCTCTTGTCTAATTTTTGTGGCTAATGTTTTCCAGAATTATATTGTATAGGAGTGATGATAGTAGACATCATTGTCTTGTTTCTGATTTTTCTTGATCCAGAACAAATGGCTATCTTCAAGAAATCAACCAATAACAAATCCTGGAAGGACTGTGGGGAAAACGGAACCCTTCTCTGCTGCTGATAGGAGTGTAGACTGGTGTAACCACTGTGGAAACAGTGTGGAGATTCCTCAAAAAGCTAGTATTAGAAGTATCATTCCACTCATCTGTTCACTTTCTGAATATCTTCCCAGAAAAATTAAAAATATCACAACATAGTGATATATGTGCACTCATGTTTATAGCAGCATAATTTACAATAGCTAAATATTTGAAACAATCCAAATGTCCAACGACCAAGGAATTAAAAAAAATGTGGTCTTTTTTTACAATGGAGTACTATTCAGCCATAAAGAATGATAAACTTGAGACATTCATCGGTAAGCAGATGCAATTTGAGAACATATTGTTAAGTGAAATAAATCAGACTCATGTGTGTCACCATTGTATAGCTTCCCTGGTGTGAGAAATGGAAAGAGTAAATCAAGAACAAATTATACAATAGATATTTTGAAACTTGAAGAAATTATTCAAAAGGAAATAGGAACTAGAGTGATGACAGGGGGAATGGAAGGAAGGGAAAAGGAAAAATAAATCAAAAAAAGAAAAAAACCCAAAATGCAGATAGTTATACTGCTAATTTATTTTAGTTCGTTGAAAATAAACATTTGTGCTAATATTCTTTGGAGAATTTTTCCTGCTCATGTCTTGAACTATGAGTAATTACTTTGAAGATAACAATACAATATATTAATTATTGTTATTCTCTTATTATTTTGTTATGAAATTTTGTTTTATGTTTTTCCATAAAATAAAATAGATCTTTGAAAAAATTGCCAATATTCCATTTGGGAGAGGGCTCTAGATTACATAGCAGTAATGAGTGATGAGTAACAATTTTGTCCTATCATACAAAAGGGGAATATAGTTTTTTCTGTTGTTTGTTTTGTTTTGATTTGTTGTTTTCTTTTGTTTTCCACTGAGGAATGCAGGGAATAGACTTTGCTGAACAGTGGGATCACTACTCAGGTCTTTTTCTAAGAGTGAGGTTTATTAAACCAGCAGTTGGGAAATCCAAGAAGTAGAAAGCAACTAACTACATTATTTCTTTTTAGATTGTTTCAGCTAAAGACCGTTGCCTCAATTTAAGTCATATCTCTATCTTGAGTTGCTGGTCCCCCATAATTGAAGGATGAAGGAGCATAAAGTCCTGGCTCTCTTTTCTTTGTTTAACTCTGGTGGGTCAATTTATGTTCAGAAATCCCTTTAGAAACATCACAGGTTTTAACATTGAATTATGCCTCAAACTCCCCTTTTACCTAATCCTCTTTCCTTCCTTTTCATTGGTGGTTGCTTCCAACAACACTTCAAAACTTCTCATTTTAAATGCTGTTTCACAATCTGCTTCTCAGGAATGACAAGAAGTGACAGGGAGTTGGAGTAATTACAAGACAAGAGTCATGAAAATATATGTCTTTTCCATTTCAAAAAGGAAGAAAAGCTAATACATTAACCCTTGCCTTATGAATTGTTTCATGTTTCTATAAGGACTGCGTAAAGAAATGGGGGGAAATATATAATCGTGTGAGAAATCTGAAGTTTGAGAAATAAACATGTAGATTTAAATTATATGACTTGCCAGAGAGCTCTGTTGGGTTAAAAGCTGATGAGAAGTTTATCTACTATCCAATTTCAAATAATGAACACTGAGTGCCCACTAAATTCCTCATAATTGATACAGAAAATTGATATGATTATCTGTAATTTGCAAATAAAGAAACAGACTTAAACAATTTGTGGCACATAATCAAACATCTTTTAACTCATAAATCAAACTAGCAAGTTACAGAACTGGGATTCAAAATCAGGAATGTTTCTAATTCATTTTATTCCCACTAGTCCACAATTACCTTCCCTGTTTCTGAAATGAAATGTTTTTGAAGTTGGGTTTTATGATCTTTAAGCTCCACATATTGCTTGATTACAGTTCTGATTATAAGTATTTTTAAAATGCGTGTGGAAAGGTATGGATCATATGAGTTTCTCCAGAGATGATATCTAAAAATGGTATATTCAATATGACACCACAACTTGCTTGATAAATTAGTAAAAACATCGCTTTCATAAATTCTATAGAAAATAAATGTTGACATAGTTTTCTTGGTTTTTGGACAGATGTAGCGATATGAATGATTGTCTATGTATTTACATAAGGAGACTAAATTCAGGATTTTAAAAGACATGAAATTTTGTTTATTTAAAGTATAAATGCTTTCATAACACTGAAGAAAATACTACTTTTATCATTCTGCCTTCATTTCATGTATCTGGAACATCTTTTATGAAAATTTCAAAAGATGAAATTAAGTCATTTTATGCAATTAGTCAATATTATATCTAATGTTAAACCTGGCATAATTTAAAATAGATCTCCCCTTTACATTCTGATAGTAATTCATTCCTTCAGACAATATTTCTTGAATTACATGTACATCCTTTACTAAGTACAGGGGCTGTGTGAATTAAGTGAACCATTAGCTTCATTTCATCAAGTCTTCTTCAACTATTTGACAGTGACTGTGCCTTACTTCTAATTATCTTCACAACAAAACACCCTTAGTTCAGGGCTATGCTTTTGACATCTTTCACATACTTCATTATGTAATATGAAACTTTGTAAGTCTTGGACAAGCTGTGCTCCTTGATTTCTTAAAAAGAAGAAAACAGAGTCATCTACAATACCAGACAGAAATCTAAAATTCACTACTGTCAGCTCAAAGGCCTAAGAATATGATTAAGTCAGGTAATAGATTTCATGGACACCAAGGAGTTGGTTCAGAAATTAATTCAAATAAATTACTGAGATTGGGCTTCTGGGAAGATGGTGGAACAGTAAGCAACGGAGTAAACAACTACTCTGAGGGACACAGTCCAGGTGCTGGAATATAGCATCCTGGTGAAGACAAGAAGGAAGAAAGTGGGTCCCCTGGACCCAGGAAAAATCTAAAGTGAGAATTTAAGCCCACAGAAAGAGTAAAAAAGAAAAACTTAAATGAAGAATAAGGCTGTAGCTGGTGGCACCTTCACCCGGAGCCAGGCCCACTGTAAGAGAGGAGATGTTGGAACTTGGGGACACACAATCTAGGTGATGTGTTGGCTGGCAACCCTGGAGGCCTTTGCAGAGAGAGGCAGCATTGGAGGGGAGCAGCAGTGGAGGGGACTGGTGGATGTGAAATACTACACTGGCTGGTGGTGAGTGCAGAGGACTCATTCCTCCCACAGGAGAGAGCGATTGGCCAGTAACCATTTTGGAGTTGGGCTAGATAAATGCAGAACCAGAACTGGTTCTCGCTTCCTCCAGCAGCTCCTAGCTAGGCACAGACCAGAGGAAATTGCTTGGACTGAGCCCTGATCCCACGTGCATTCTAGTGGCCATTGTGGAGGTTCCCCGCAGGTAGCCAGCTTGATCTGTATGCAGTGGCTGGCCCCTGCACACACTTCAGGAGAGGTAGTGGAGGATTCCAGCCAGTGACCAGCCCAGGTCCGCAGGCAGCGATCAGCCCCACCTCCACGTGCACTCCACCAGTCATTGGGAGCCAACACAGGCTAGGAAAAGCAGCAGACAGCCCTGCACCAGTGCACCCAATGGCCTCAGTCAGATACCTGTAGTCAGCACTGGCTAAAAGAACCAAACGATCTCACTTCAGATAAATTGTAGCCAATGCAGGAAGTGCCTGGGACCCCAGTACCCACTTATCCAGAAGAACCCAGTAATATGTCAAGACAAAGAAACAAAAGGCAGTCTCTGGACTTGAATCCAAGCAAAGTAAGTCCAGCAGATGCACACATAGAAGAGATCAGGAGTCACATACCTGAAGTTTCTGAAGTGATGGCAACTGAAGCAAAGAAACAAATTCATGAGGTTATAAAAGAAATTAGAACAGAAATACTAACTCAGGTAAAAGAAGAAATGAAAAGCATAATAAAAGAATTGCTAAGCATCTCCAAGGAAGACATAGATAAAAAAAATGGAGAAGCATAAGAAAATGAGGGAACCCAGCTTGGTGGCTCACGCCTTTAATCCCAGCACTCGGGAGGCTGAGGTAGGAGGAGCGCTGTGAGTTCGAGGCCGGCTTGGGCTACAATGTGTGCACAAGGCCGGCCTGAGCTACATAGTGCGACCCTGCCTCAAAAAAAACTAGGGCTGGGAGTTTGGCTCAACAGCTTAAGCGCCTGTCTGGCAGGCGCAAGGCTGTGAGTTCGATCCCCGGTGCCACAAAAAAAAAAAAAAGGGAAACCTTGAGTGAACAATACAGAAAAGATTTTGAACACATGAAACAGATTCAAAGAGATATCCAGGAAATTCAAAGCTCCATTGAAAACTGGAAAAACCACTTGAAAGAAACTGAAGATAGACTTTCAAACCTTGAAGATACCTGTTATGGTTTATACATTGTGTCAACTTGAGAAGTCTAGCAGCTTAATTAAGTAACTCAGCAACTCTACATCCTGGGGTGTAGAGCACAGTTACCTGGTCATTGTTACAATTTGAGAAGGTCAGAAGTTTAACTGAAAGACTCGGGAGGGAGCCAAGGGTCTCACTTTGTAAACATCCTCATCTTGTGCAAAGGAAGGCAAGGATGGTTGTGAAACTATACCCACCCCAGGGGAGCAGCCTGCATATTATAAAAGGTGAATGAGAAGGGACTGATTGCTGCTTCGGAGGAGGAGCTCCAGTCTTGGCCTTCAGCTTGGACGTCATCGCCTGGCTTCTGGCATAGACTGTTCAGCTTCGTCATAGACTCTTCAGCCTTCATCGTAGACTCTCCAGCCTTCCGTCGTAGATTCTTCAGTGTTCCATCATAGACCCATCGGCCTCCTGATACAGACTTGCATAGGACACTGCAGTAAGCTCCAGCCCTTGGGCTGGACCCTTCCCCCTCCAGCTTGCAGACACCCTCCGCAAGCTCCCTTATTCAACCTTGTGGCTGACCTTTGTAAGCCAAACTTGTTATTTCTTATACAGTTGTATATTTGGTGTTATGTCTGTTTCTCTAGTGAACCCTAACTGATACAATATATTGGTAGCTTTTGATCACAAAAGGAAAGATTACTTAAAAATAACAAGGAACCTGGAAGTAACAATTCAATGGCTGCAAGACAACTCAAAGAATCATAACTTAAAAATAATAGGTGTGAGTGAAAAAAGCAGAGGTCAATACAAATGACATTAAAACACTATTTACAGAAATAGTACCAGAAAACTTCCCAAACATGGGAAAAGGAAGTGACATTCAGATAAGTGAAGCATATAGAACTCCAGCTAGCCATAATCAAAATAAAACTACACAAAGGCATATAATAATCAAGATCCCAGAAATTCAGCACAATAACAGAATATTAAAAGTTGTTAGGAAAAGAAACAGATCACCTATAAAGGAAAACCCATCAGAATCATGACAGATTTCTCAACACAAACCATCAAGTGAAGAACAGGTTGGAGTGAAGTATTTCAAGTCCTGCAAGAAAGCAACTTCCAACCCAGATTGATGTACCCTGCAAGACTATCTTTCAAAGTTAGTGGAGAAACAAGATACTTTCATGACAAAGAACAACTGAAGGAATTCATGACCACCAAACCAAACCTATAAAGAATATTGAAGGACATTCTAGAGAGACATACAAAAGACCACAGCTCCAGAAACAGCTGCAGAGGGGTATCAACGAGCGGGGCAGAAAATTGAATGGAGAGGAAAACTAGGCATCCAACTGCAGGAAAATAGCATGGCAGAGATGAGGCAGTGCATGTTAGCCATAATCATTAATATATATGGCCTCAATTCACCAATATAAAGAAACACGGGCAGAGTGGATCAAGAGACAGGATCCACCAATTTGCTTTATATAAGAAACACATTTAAGTCGAAAGGGGTTCATAGACTGAAAGTCAAAGGAGAGAGAAAAATGCCCTATGTGACAGGGAGCCAGAAAGAAGTGGGGGTAGCTTACCCATTAGCTGCAGAGTGGTCGAGAAAGACATGGCATTTTTATACAATGGAAAGCTACTCAGCTATAAGGAAACATAACCTTGAGGCTCTTGTAGGTAAATGGATGCAACTTGAGATCATGCTCATGGATGAAATGATTCAGAGTCACATGGGTCAACATCATGCTGTCTCCCTAGTATAAAAAACTAAAGGACTTAGTTGGATTCAAAATATGCAATACATATTGTGAAAGTGAAAGGGGAGGAAATGTCTATAAAGGGAAGACAGTGGCCGTTATTAATTTATTATCATGATTTGAATCCCGTATTGTTTTCATTGTTCTGTTTAGTTTGGTTTTATTCTGTTTCAGTTTGTCTAGTTTTTTTATATTTGATAACATGGATAGCTATTTTTTCTTTCTTTTTTTTTTTTGCAGCACCAGGGATCGAAATCACAACCTAGTGCCTGCCAGACAGGTGCTTAAGCCACTGAGCCAAACACCCGGCCCTAGTTTTTTGAGGCTGGGTCGCCCTATGTAGCTCAGGCCAGCCTTGCACTTGCATTGTAGCCCAATGGATAGCTATTTCAAAGATAACAAAATACATTATGGTAGTTATTATTGATTTCCTATTATCTTGTATTGAAGCTCTGTATTGCTTTCATTGTTTTGTTTTGAGTAATTTTATTCTATTTTGATTTGTTTGATTGTATTATGTCTGATGATATAGGCAACTACTTAGAAGATAATGAGAGGCATTATGGTAACCACTGTTGTGTTACTATTGCTTTCAAGTCCTGTATTGCTTCCATTGTTTTGTTTTTATTGGTTTTATTCTGTACTATATTGTTTGATTGTATTATGCTTCATGGTATGGTCAGTTATTTTGAAGATGACAAGAGGCATTTTGGTAGCCATTATTGATTTCCTCTTATCTTTTTTGGAAGTCATGTAACATGTTCAGTGTTTTGTTTTGATTGAATTTATTGTGTTTTATTTCGTTTGGTTTTATTATCTTCAAAATAAGAAAAATAAAAAAATAAAAAATAAAAAATAAATAAGTTACTGAGATTAGCAGAATTGGGTAATTACCCTTTTCTTTTGTGAGCTTTATTTGACTAATAAAATTACTAGTGCCTTTTATGACATGTTATATGCTCTTTATACTGCCAATTAGGTCATAACAATTTCTTATATGTTAATAAAGATAAGGACACAAAGTGTTTAGCAAAATTTTATTTCCATTAGCAAATTCTGCACTGAGTTACAAACATGATCCTGGGTATCTTCCCCATAGACACAAACAACCGTCTTCTCCAAAATTATAAAACAAATTATGTTCATAAAGTGAGGTGCCACTGCATAAATAATTGAAGATGTCTGTGTGTTCTGATGAAGAATTTCAGACTGAACAGTGTAATCTAATTTAAGAATCTCCAGTTTACTGTTTATTTTTGTATTCTTGAGGTTATATATAATTAGATGTGTGAAAATAGAATCATGTCCAAGGGAGGAAAGAACACTCTTCTGTCAGCAAATCTTATTCTAGTACATTTATAATATCAAAAAATTGTGAAGTAGTTGTACAAAATAAATATAGCTGACAAAGAATGTGATTATGAAGGCTCACTCTAGCCTTGAAATCAAAGTAGCTCAAGAATTAGATATATTAAAACAGCACTAAGATTCCATCTCACCCCAGAAAGTATGGCTACCATCAAAAAATCATCTGATAGCAAATGGAGAAAAAGAAACCCTTTTCCACTGTTGGCAAGAGTGCAGTCTGGTGCAACCACTGTGGAAATCAGTGTGGAGATTCCTCAAAAAACTAGGATTTGAGGTTCCATTCTACTCAGTTATTCTCTTTCTGGGTCTCTTCCCAGAAGAATTAAAAAGATCATATTGGAGCGATATGTTTGCACTCATTCTTATAGCAGCGCAATTTGTAATAGCCAAATCTTGGAAACTGCACAAATGTAAAGGAATGGATGAAAAGTGATTCTTCTTTTTAATACAATGGAATCCCATTCAGCCATAAAGATGAATAAACTTGAGACTCACAGGTAAGTGGTTACAAATCAATACCATACTCAGAAGTGACATAAATCAGACCCATATATATAAACACCATATTGTGTCAGTAGTGCATGAAACTGAATGAGCAAACACAGTTCAAAATGTACAATAGATATTGTGAATTGGGAAGAAACTTTTCAAAAGAAAAGACAAAATGTGATGGGAAAAGAGGAAAGGAAAGAAGGGGAAATATATATATATATATATATATATATATATATATATATATATATATTATATATATACCCTAGATAGTTAAAATAGTTATACAATTGTTTTCTTAATTAACTGAAAAAAATACTTGTGTTAATGCTGTTTGGACAAGATAGCATGACTGTGTCTTGTATGCTGAATAACTACTAAGAAGACGTTACACAATATATTAATTATTGTAACTCTCCTACTAACCTCACTTGAAACTTTTTTATTGTTTTTTTCTCTTTAAAATAAAAAAGAATTAGATACAATTGTTTTAAATTGACCCTGCAATTGTTCTAAGACAAGTTATTCATAATGTTGCATCGCAAATGCCTTTGATTCGTACTTGCTTTCCAAACTCAAATACTACAGTATTTTAGTATTTTTTGCCTCATAGATTAAAATAACATACATTAACCCTAACTCTTATAGATTAAAATTTCATACATTAAAATGATATGAAAAATTATTGTTATTCTATTGTTTCTTGGTAAGTTTTATCGACAATAAGTGTGTTTACACTTTGACCTTTTGCATGGCCTACAAACACAAAAAGCAGATGAAATATCCCCTCAGAAATAGAATGATGCAGCCTCAATTATACATTGGATGCAAATTCTAACTTGCCTATCAACATTAGCTAGTTCATTCTAATATAAAATGTAAAGTATATTTAATGATGAATGTGAGGAAAATACATGCTCAATAACTGTCTCTCAAGAGGTATTGACACCCTAGATAGAATTGGGTTATATTGAATTTAATGATTTGTAAATGTTTATTATGCATCTAGTTTAAATGTCTTGAGACTCAGTTTTAGGCTTTATTTGTCAATAATTCATAAATGCAGATTTTAGCAAGCTGAAGAGAGAAAGTATAATATGCAATCGTTTGTCTAATTATTTTCTCCCTTTATGTCTCTTGAGCATTTCATTATGCATTTTCTGCATATATCGCCAAATAAACTCCAATCAAGATTTGACATACTCCCAAAAAACTTATTTTGAAAACACTTCACCATTTAAGAGTATGGTCTGAATATTGTCTCAGTTTAAGAGAAAGGGAACAGAAATTATAAATAGTCTTGAAAAAATATGGCATAATATCCAGAGCATCAGTACAAAAGAAAGCAAACATTTGCCCGTAACTGGAAAAGTGGCTGTAAGAAAATCATTGGAGATCAAAATAAGTTAAGAAGTAAAAATTTTAGATTTTCTGAAATAAACTACTGCAATCAACTTTCTGAATTTAGGAAAATACCTACAGTAGCTAAAGAACAAAAGCATACTTTTTCAACATTTATTTAATAATTTAAATTTTTTGCTTATAGCATTCTTATATGGAAGATACAGTTTTAAGAACATTGGAAACATTAATTCAGTTGGTTTTCATAATACTCCTATAAGATAGCTATTACCTTTCTAGCACAGAAGTTGATGAGAAAGTAGTTGAAGTTCATATACCTAATTGGTAAAGAAGCCTGAATTTAAATTTCCTTCTAGAATCAGTGTCCTTAACCCCTGTGTAGTAGGATGACTTTAAAAGATTTTTATTTAGCCATTTAAAACACCAAGCACTGATTACTCTTAGTAACAAGATGAGCATTATAATGAGAATCTTCCCTTCAGACTACGAGTTTTGTCAGAACTCCCAAAAGCTGAGAGCAATACAAAGGGAAGGAACAAGTATCTCCACCTTCAAAAACAAGGTGTTAGAACAGGACGGCAATGTCTACTAAAATGCCGAGAAAGCATCTTTGTATACATCATTTGCCATTCTTCAGTTTAAATAAATGTTTAAAGTTGAGGGAACATGAGAGAATAATGGAAGAAAATGGAGCATAGTTTCAATATTTTATGGAAGAGAGGAAAGCAGTGGTTACCCTCATTTAAAAAAATGAGAGTAGAGACTTCAACATAACTACTCAGACAGTTTGCCCTGTGTCCTAGGAGTTTGAAATACACAGTGCCTGGGGTCAGAATCACGCTTTAAAATGCCAGCATATCAACAGGCTAGCACTAGTTAAGCCAGAGAGAATGAAATTAAAAGACAGATGCATCTTGAAACAAATTGCTGTTTCTCCAACATGGTACTTTCTTTAAAGTTATGGCTCGTGTGTGTGTGTTCCCACAAAGCCTCATGTGGTCATAGCTTTTCCGAGGTGACTGGATCTAGGGTGTGTGATGCTGGGATTAAGGTTGTGATTACTGAATCAGTCCCCTGGTGGCATAGTTCCAGGTATGATTAAGAGTGCCCCACTATTGGTGTGAGTGCTACCTACCCTAAGAGCATGTAGCCTGTGAATATAATGGTCAGAAAGGGACTGCTTTGGTGCTTGTTACTTCACTGTTTTGCTGCCATAAGCCTGCTGTGAACTGTTTCTACTCTGTGATGCCCCTTTGCCATGCCACCCTGCCTTGGAGCCAGTCATCTACAGATTAAAACCTCAACAAACTGTGAACCAAATAAAACTTTTCTCCTCTAACTTTGGGTATTTGCTATTTTGTCACACTGAGAAAAGGTAACTAAGACTCCTAGGAAAAGGAAAATATGCAGGAGTGAATAGAACCCACCAGAGAGAGTGAAAAGAAGTCGTAAGAAGCCCAAAGGAGAGCCACTGCTTATGGTAGGTATATAGGTAGAAATTACCAAGTATGTTAATAGCTGCTGCTTTATGGAGTACAATGCAAGCATATATACTAATGAGAAACTTGGACATATTGAAAACTAGAAAAAACTAAACACAGAATATTTTATTATACTATCTACAGGACAAATCTAAACCAGCATCAATTATGTAGCTGCAACAAGGTTTAAAATATGAGTTTTGTGAAGAAATGCTTGATTGTAAACCTAAAAAGGAAATGCATAGAATAAGCTTGGAAAACATTGTTATACCAGACAGTAAGGAAGATACTGAAGACTATTAGTAACATGCCAACATGATATAGGAGGTAATTTGGAAGGGTCTGCATTGGCCGAAGACTGTTTAATATGAGCATCATTGAAATTAATCAAAATATATGGAATGACATTCAGTTACATATACACTGAGATTAAAATGAAATTTTACAAACAATGAAAATAACAAATTTCACCAGTTGTTGGAGTAAGTTGAATTATATCCCATTAAATGATACTTTGAAATTCAAATTATTATTATCTGTGAGTTTGATCTTATAAGTAGGGTATTTGTAGATAGAATCAAGGTAAGATAAGTTCTACTTGATTATAGTGGGCCAAAACCCAATGATTAATGTCTTATGAGAAGACCTACAAACTCTCAAAACACAAAACTGAAGGAAGACCATTACGTGAAGACAGAACCAGAAACTGGAACAACGTGGCTAAAATCCTAGGAACACCAAGAGCTGTCAATACAACTGAAACTAGGAAGGATAAAGAAAATTTTACTTTCCAGAGCCTTCAGAGGGGCAGTAGACCTGCCAACATTTTGAATTTTTATATTGAACTTCCAGAAACAGAAAAAAGTGTCTTCCTATTGTTTTAAGTCTCTCATTTGTTATGGCAATGTTAGGTAAAAATTACATATTTTTTTTAGGTTGTGAGAACAAAAATGTATTATACTAAATATAGAAAATAGAGACAACTAGTAACAATTTTACTTCTTTCCTATGTAAACTGTATTTCTATTTTATAATTCATGAGGGAAAGAGTCTCTTTATAGAGCAATGACAATTAATAAATGCAGAAGCAACAGATTTTTAAATAATTTTGACCTGTTTTCATCCTCTAATAAAATATGAGGTCTAGGAAATTGACCACAAGTGAGTGCAAAAACCATTTTGTGAGAATCCGAGGGGAGAAACTTATGAGTAATTGAAATAATTTACAATACCTGAACTGGTCAACCTTAAAGTCATTAAAATTAGGACACCCTACATACGTAGCTACTGAGATAATAAAAGCATACATTTCCATCTATAAAGTATACTTGTGAAAGAACTGAAGCTGAATCAAATCAATCTTGATATATAATTCTTAGTTTACAGGATAAATACAGAATGTACAAAATGATTCATTTTACTTCGTAATTAAATAATATTCCATTGAATATATATATATATATATATCACTTGATTATGCTCCAAATGAAATTACTTATCCTGCATAAAATGCATTATTAAAATGTGAAGAATAAAAAAGGTACACATTTGCATTCAATCAAATCAAGAGTTTAAAAAATTCTATAGGACAAAATAGCTCCGTTAGTTCAACAGAGAGATTTCATTTAAAAAAAAGAGGAGATTGTATCAATAACAATAAGATAACGCATTAGTCATTTTGAAAAAAAATTCTGGAACAAAATTTTGGCATACACATTTTAAAGAAGGAAGGATATATTTAGAATTTTTTTTTGATATTCCAGTTCATATTCAGTTGCTCCAATACAAATATATCTCGGTAGTGGGACATGGTGGAATAACTGTTTTCCACAGGAAGCATTCTGGAAGCAGAGAGAGAGAGAAAAATTCAGATCAATAAGAAGTTGTCAGAACAGCACATTCATCCAGGTTATGCTCCCAGAGATCAGCCTCTTTTAACCAGGCACTAACTCCTAACAACAAACGCAGCAGTGAAATTTTGAATGGGTTAGTACACTCATAAGTATAGTGCCAATAAGATCCAACCCCTTTCTAAAAACTCCCAGACTGAATCCATGATCATTCTAGGGAATATTTTAGATCAAACTGTAATGAAGAACTGTATCAAACACATGTGATGTCTGATCCTTCTTTAACGCTTCTTTTAAAAAAGCAAAGAACATATTTGAAACAACTCAAGAAATTGAACTATGACCTGCTGTTGGATGATGTCGAGAATTTGCCACTAAATTTCTTAGATGTGATGCTATCAGATAGGGGTACTGTTGGACTTCTTTCAATGTCTTTGGTGTCCCATAAAAAGAACTTGAAAAAACATACGGAAAAAGTAGCCAATGTGCACATTTATCGAAGGTGGAAAAGAAGTATGCTCTATAGGGCAAGAGCAGGCCAGTGAAAGGGCTCACAGCAGCCCCAAGGATAAGAGGAAAAGGGTCATTGGCATCTAAAACATCGGGATGGATTTTTCCTTTATACGAATAAGGGATTGGAATATTTACTGTCCAAAACTCACTTGGATTCAAGCAACATTTAAACTTCCCTACAAAAAACTAATTTTGAGATAAGATGTTAGGGCCAAGTCAAAGTCACTCAAACAACGAGTCAAAAATCTGTCAGTCATGAGACCCGCGGCACACGAGTAGAACACAGGATCCAAAATTACTACAGTTCCCAAGCACTGTATGCAGAACCAATTAGAAAAGTGCTATTTTGAATTCATTTACCTATGATGTAAAACCAAAGAAGTCTTCAATACAACGGTTTAAATCAGGCACCAGGCCAAGTGACTTTTGCTAGGACCATCACCCCAAATTCCTTATCTGCATAAGAAATCCAATCCACATACAAAACACTCCCCTACATTATCCTCAAGGCTGCTGTAAGTTTGTTCACCAGCGGGTTCTCCTTTGTAGACCATACTACTTTTCCACCTCCAAAAAATGTACATCTCCACTAACTCCTCTATGTATCTTGTCCAGTTGTTTTTTCAGGGCACCAGGATCCTGGAAAGAATTTCCCTGGGACCCAAAATTCAGTGACAGCTAAATGAAGGATCATGAACAATTTTTTTTAAATTGTGCCTACATGCAAATGAAGGATTGAAAGCGCTTCTTCTGACTGGTTCTGTGAACAGCACCAGATTCAAATAAGGAAATGAAAATAGCACTTTTATTATTGGCCCACAATACTTGGCTAAAAGTTTGACAGCATTTTGAATCCTGTGTTCTATGCATGTCTTTGTTTTTTAGTAATCATCTGCTTCAATCTGTCAACCATGGATTTTTATGAACTTTGACACATTTTGTCCAGTTGATTTTCAGATTTGTCCCAGCCTTAGTTGCTTACCTCAGAGGTATTATCATTTGTTTCTTAAAATATCTTGCATTTTGAGAGTACATAATGAAGTTTTTAGGTGTGAATTGTAAGTCAATTATTTGCTTTAAATACTACAGTTCAGACTGAGCAGATATATATATATATATATATATATATATATATATATTTTTCTTTTTTTTTTTTTTTTTTTTTTTTTTTGTACTGGGGATTGATCTCACAACCTCACGCCTGCCAGGCAGGTGCTTAGGCCACTGACCTAAATCACCAGTTAAACTGTTAACTGTTAAGCAAGCAGAAAAGTACAGGCTGGTTGTACAGTGGTAGAGAATTTACACTGCATGTGTGAGGCCCTTGGTTGATCACCAATGTCAAAAGCAAGCAAAAAAACAAAAAACAAGGAAACAAAAAAGCAAACAAAAAAATAATTAGTAAAAGTGAGGTGGTATAGAAGACACAACATTTGTATACTGATGACTTGGAAGTTTCTAAAATGTGACTCTTATGAATGAAACTGACTAGCAAAGCTGTGGGATTGAGGTAGGATACAAGAAATAATAATCGAAAGGAGAGAAGAAAAATCATAATTTTCATAACCAGAACTGCAACTTTGGGATACAAGCTCAGTTCATTTTTTTTCCTTTTTCTTAAGACTCAATAAGTCTAGGCAATTCCATTTCACCTGCACATTTACCTTTTTCCACCTGTGAGTTTACCGTATTTTTTTTATCCTGTAATATAAGCTATTCCCTATAAAGAAGCTATTATCTTTCTGTAAGTAGGCCACCCTTTTCCTGCAAACCAACACTCAGGATGGAGCTTCCTGTAGATTTACTTCACACAGTCTAAGAGTTCCACCACAAAAACATATAAACACTCCCAGATCCAAGTCATAGGTCACTTCTTTCATGTGGAGGCCTGAATGCTATTCGTTTCATTTGTACTTTATGTTTCTACCTAAAATACAAAAGCATTAAATGTCTTTTACGGATATACCCTGAAAATTCTTTGCTCCATGAGGGAAGTCAGAAAACCAATAACTTAATTCTATAGGTAGAGTTGGTTTCATTTCCTCATTACCCTTTGGAAACTTCCTAGGTCCTGATCTGATGACATGATCTCTTCCATATTTCACCCATGGATGTCCCAAAAGCATTTTTCTCCAAAGCAGGTTTGTAAGCAGGAATTAATGTGTAGGTCTCACATCTATAAGAGGCAAAAAACAAACAAACAAACAAACAAACAGAATGAAAAGAAGAGTTGAAATGCAATGCACACTGCTCAATGTATTCGTTATTGAGAGGGAACAATTAATACTCATATGATTGGATCAATCTTGCATGTCTATATCTGTTAATGTAAGAAACCATTTTAAAGATAACGATGCGCAAATTGCAACCATCATCAAGCTTCTATCTTCCGGTTTTGTAAACCTGCAATGTTGTGTATTTACGCTAGTTGTTTGCTTGTCTCCTTTGCTTGTTGTTTTTACTATATATGTCGTTTTTTTGTTGTTGTTGTTGTAGTTTTTGTTTGTTTTGTTTTTCTTCGCTCAAATAAAATTAAAAAAAAAAAAAGAAATGCAATGCAGTAGCAACAAAGACATTAGGCATTCCGGAAGAAAGCTCTGGGATTGGGGTGGCTGTTGGAAACTGTCTTAATTTGAAAGAAGGCAGTTGAGCCTTCAAGAATAACCAACTATTAGGCAAAGGCTACCCCTGGAAAGGTGCTGTTGCCTTCCTCAAGGTGAATCTTCCCTCAGTATTCAGCTGTGATTCAACAACATCCTACACTCTTGACAGCTGAAGAAATGAACACCTCCCATCAGGGAGTAAGGAGATGTGAACAGTATAATACAATATCCTCCAATACAGGGCAAGGAAAAATATTTGAACTCACATATGACAGAGACCACCTTATTGAAGCTAATAATTGAGTATACAAACTTACAATGCACATATATTTATATTGTACATCACTGTACATTGGGGTAAAATGCATCATGGCCTGCCTATTATTGAGATGGATAAAGAATAAAATCTACTATTGCAAAATTATTAGTAAATGATAAACTTCCAACATTGTGGCACTGTGAAAAGATTCAAGGCCAAGAAAAATTTGATTAGCATTGTCGCACTGTTTCACTTAGATTATGTCATAATCTCAGCTCCTGTGGGGATTGGTTGAAGCTGTAGGTTGATCGCATATGTGGAGCTAATGCAAGTCCAGCGTTTGGAACACAGCCCGAGGTGGGCCAAGTAAATAAGCTACTCCAGCTCTGAGAGCACGAGGTGCTCAGGTGAGTCACACAAAGTTGCAAAGCAGAGGGATTGAAATTGACATCAATCTCTTGAGTGTATAAATGCACCCTGGTGGTTGAGCAGTTCCTTTCCGGTTATCAGGAGAGAGGGCTACACCTGATCCTAGCTTTCTGTGTCTTGTCTTTATTTCTTCATCTTCTAGCTGACCTTCTTGGATCTCACTCCAGGAATTCTGAGAGCCGTGCAGGTCATAGCAAGCTTCCCTTCTAGAAAATGAGAAAACCACTCAAACTGTGGTTCTCTAAATAACAATTAACAAGAAATAGTCTGCATTGGAATTCTCAGTAAAGCTTTTTTAAATACAGATAACTTATTCACTATCTCTGGAGGTGGTACTCTTTAATCCATAAATATAACATGCTTCTCAGGGGCTCAGAAATATTACTGTAAGAACTTTTCCAACATGAGTTCATATTATCATATTTTAATTATTAACTTAGATCAACACTTAATATTCAATGATGTTGAAAATACATTGTATGGCCAGTGCAAGAATACAGAATATACATTATAAAATTATGACCAAATATTTTACAAGTTCAGATTATTTTGGGGGTTGCATGGCAGTGTGACATAATGATTGTTCCATGTTGATTTTTAAGGCTGCCATTGCTTCCATTCCTCTTTCTAATCTATATTTAACTATGAGTTTTTTCTGCTGGAGTAGAAGTTCACAAATTGATCACCATGATGTGGGGGCGCACGCCTTTAATCCCAGCACTTGGGAGGCTGAGGTAGGAGGAGCGTTGTGAGTTCGAGGCCCGCTTGGGCTACAACGCGAGCACAAGGCCGGCCTGAGCTACATACACAGTGCGACCCTGCCTCAAAAAACCAGGGCCGGGAGTTTGGCTAAGTGACTTAAGCACCTGTCTGACAGGCTTGAGGTTGTGAGTTCAATCCCCAGTGCCGCAAAAAACAAACAAACAAACAAAAAACAAATAGATCACCATGAATCCTTACACAACAGAATTAATCCAAATCATTTTCAGAAGTGCATCAATATATTGAAATTAATATTCTCATAAGATATAATTATGCTATTAAAATGAAATCTCATGAGGTGTATGTATATAACAGAAGCCATATTCCCGCCTTTGGGAAATGCTGATACTCTTACAATAGATAAAATAATTTACAAATCAAAATTATGCCCACACATCAGATCAATTTCTTAGTCTTATTGAAAAAGACCTTTCATCACATCCTCAATATACTAATTAGAAAATGGTTAACATGTTTCCTATGTTAAACTTACAGATGATCACTTTAAAATAAAAGGAATGTGGCATTGAAAATGCCTATCCACACACAGCAACTAGAAAAATACATAGGAGATTGCTATTTGTATAATTGTTACCTGGTGAAGTCCGAAAAGATCCCTGAATCTGAAATAAGGAACCTAATCCAGTGTTTTGTAGACTAAGTTTGCAGGTTTGATGACTCTCAATGCAGAAAAAAGATTTTTAGGATGCATCAGTAAGAGGTACCAGAAGGCTTTATTAGGCAAATATTTTAGAATGTACTCAAGCATGGAGTGCGACTGCTCAGAGGAATGAGGTGCATTGTTTCCTAGAATGGGTGACATTTATGTTTCTCTTAAAGGGGTGGAAGCTGTAGGAGAAGGCAGTTCACCCAAAAGAAGGGTACTAGATCATTCTACAGGTATGGGCCCAGTTTTGTTTTTAAAATTTAATTTAAACATTCTTTGGATTCTCTCAACCAGTTCCTTTATCTCAGGATCAGATTGCTGCTCTTTACTTTCTCAGTAAAGTTAACTTACGGACTTTCCGTATTCCTGAGGAATTTTTGGTATGATAGTTCTGGTAGGAAAAGAACCTAAATTTCATAGAAGAATTGCTGCTATGGTTCACCTTGAGTAACTTTGGCTTAGGCCCAAAAGTTGTGGTCTTCTTGTAAATAAAATGTTTAGTTATGATTTCCTTATCTTTTTTCTACTTATCTTTTATTTCTTCTATGATACCAAATAATGACTAATTTTAAAGATATCTGGTAGTAGCCCAAATAGGCTTTTGATTCAGAGTTACAAAACTTCCATCATGAATTTTAAGCATTATCTCTATTTCAATACTATACAGATTCTTAAGTATTTTTGAAATCGTAAGGCACCAGAAGACACACAACAAGAGCCTGTGCTCTGTTTATAAAACATCATTTATCTCAGCACTCTGTGTCTAATTCTGAAAGCCTTAACAAGTTTCACTTTTGGTAAACTTGATCATAATGTTTGTCTGCCATATATTTCTATATATCTTAAAATTTTTATTGAAATTAGAAAACGAACATATCATAAATCAATTAATTGCAATCAAATACTTGTGTAACCACTTCTGAGATCAACAAAATATTGCCAACCCACAGTAGCCATAATTTTGCAGCACTCAGTTATTAACTTACAGCAGCAACCATCTTGTATCATAATTTTAGAAAATTATATTGCACTTTTCTAAATAGTATATGAGTTAAATCATGAAATGTGCACTTTCATTGTGTGTTTTTATCAGTCAACATTTTGTCTGAAGAATTCATCTATGTTGTTGCATGTATTTTCATGTTGTCCCATTTATTTTCATTATTTCATAGTATTTCACTGTATTTATCTGATGTTCTGAATATGAATATGAGTTTGGTTCCCAATTTTAGTTATTACTAATTTCAGGAATATTATTGTGCATATTTTGGTGCATTCCTAATATTCTTTTGAAGTTTGAATAACCCACTAACATAAATGAAAGGAAAAGAAGGGAAAGCAAAAGGGAAATGAAATACAAAGGGCTACAAACAATATACAACATTTTTGTCGTCCTGAGGTTTAAAGGCAGAGCTTTGACTATGCTACACAATTCTCTATCACTAACCTACATCCTTAGTCCTATACATTTAATTAATACACATCTGGCTCTCCTAATTACCTTAATACTTTCCTCATTTCTCAACCCATTACTTGCTTAATTAAAGTATATGTGATCTGAATTCATTTTGCCATTTTGGTTTTCCTAATATTAATCTATATTAAGATAATCCACATTTAGTTCCATGAGCTACCTGATTCCCATTAAGCTAAGAGAAACATAAGGACCTAAACATTAAATACGTGATAATACTGCATGTGTAATTATTGTTTATATCATTGCCAAGATTTTATTTTAAAATATTTCTCAGGCTTATGTGAGATATATCTTTGAAAATTAAAAGTATATTATCTTATATTAAAAGATGATTCTCCTGAAAATCATCTGTAGTTAACATTAATAAAATATTAAAATAACTATGAAACATTAAAAATTTTGGATATTTTATTGTATGTTTAACAATATTGTATCAATAAATATTTAGTGAAAACCAAAACCGGGGTATGGATATTAGCTGCTTAAGTAATAATGTCAATTAGTACTTAAAAGCATCAGCTTTTTATGCATAAGACGAAGTGGGGAGATAAAATACATTTGATTGTTTAAAAAATAAAATAGTATAGTATATACAAAAACACATAGAATATAATCTGCAACATCGGGCCAGGGATATAGCTCAGTGACACAGTGCCTACTTGACAAGCACAAGATTTTCAGTTCTATTCTCAGTACCAAAAATAAAAAAAAATCTGGTGGCACCATATAACAAATACTACTCTTGGTAATAGATTTTAAACTATTAAAATAATTAAAGAAGAAACTAGCTGAGTGAAACACGATGCATTGATAGTCGCTCAAGTTTTGAGTGTTTTCCTCAATATTGTACATGAACACACATGACACCTTTGATTACTTATTTTCATCATACTAGGTATTTCTAAAATTCACAATTTGAATTAAAGGATATTTCAGGCCAGACTTTCTAGAAAATTCTATTCAGTGCGGTAAAATAAGCATTATATTTGTTTAAATGATGGACACATGAGCTTAAATACCATAGAGCTTCCCTTATTTGAACACTCCAAGTATAAACAAAAACCAAAATTAAAAAAAATGATAAAAGAAAACACGGAGACATATCTTTTACAAATGTAATGGGAGCCAAGAGACTGAGAGTGAAGGAAGAGGGACAGGGGAAGGAGATATAAATATTTAGGGTGCATCATATACATACACAAATGACACCCAATGAAAGTAATCTTTATGTGTCGCCATTATGAACTAATACTAATAATAGTAATCATGATAATGGTGGAAGAGGATCTACAGGTGGAGAGAGGGTAGTATCTGGAGAGTGGAAAGGAAATAAAAAGAATCAAGGTAAGTTAAGTACATGTAACCTCTCTGTAACATGAATGGAAACATCATGTACTCCAAACACATACGAATAAAAAAGAAAAAAAAATACTAGAAAAACACAGCCTTGTATAAAGACATAGAAGAAATGAAAATCTGGAATACTGCATAACAGTCAAAAATTACTAATAAGTCTACCAACACAGTAGCTTTTAAAATACCGTAATAACTGAACCACTAAGTGAAATCAATAGGATGAACATTTTTAACAATGAATTTTAAATGTACATTTAGTTTCCAAATAAGAGATTGTGTATTTTGACCATGGTATTATAAGAGTAATTGACATTCAAATTTCCCTTGTTATTTAAACAACTATAAAACTGGAAAAGTATAGAAACAACTATACTTCTGAATGTGTTAGTTATTGACAAAGATCGGTTAATACTCATATGATTAGATCAATTTTACATGTCTGTATCTGTTAATGCTAACAACCGTGTTGAAGGCAACGATACACAATATTGCAACCATTGTCAAGTTCCTATCATCTTGTTTTGTAAACCTATAATGTTATTGTTGTGGATTTGCTGTCGTCGTTTGTTTGTCTCTTTTGCTTTTTGTCTTTCTTACATGTGTCTTTTTTCTCTTAAATAAAAAAAATTAGATAAATTGTGCAGAATTTGAGCCTTGAAGTAAGAGTTAAGAGTCATGTGATTTCCTTTGCTTTAACTTAGAGTAATTTTCTTGATCGTAACCTAAAGATTAGAAATCTATAAAGAGCAGAGCACATTCTTTCCTTGAAGAGACAGATATTTGAGTTTGGTAATACCTAGATGTTTAGAAAATTCCTTGAAAGAGTAAAAGAGCAATGGGTCATGTAATAAAGTTCTAGAAATTACAGTAGAAATCCTCGAGTTTAAGGTTGTTACTAAACCTAGATTAAAATTTCATAAGACAGAGCAAATAATCTATCAAGAAAACTACTCTGAGGCACACCATAATTAAATTCTTAAAATCTGTAATATAGAGAGAAAAATCTCAGGAAGAGCCAGATATGCTAAAAAATGGGCCACATTAATTTCACATGGAAAAAATAATAATATCTGGAAAAAATCTTTAACATATTGAAAAAAAATTGCCTACCAAAATTCTATATTAGTGTAAAGATATTTTTAAATTGAACTAAAACTAAGAATTTTGCAGACAGAGTATGCAGTAAGGTTTGCAGCTAGTGGAGCTACATTAAAAATGTGACACACATCTATTTAGATTGAAAACCTGGGGCTACAAGAAAACTCAGAAATTCACAAGAACTAAGGAGAAGCAAAAATTATAAATAAGGGAAACATACAAGGTATTTTTCCACAGTTAAAATCATTTAATTCTACCAAATGACTGTTAGAAATTACAAATGAATTTATTAAAATTATAGAAAACAAAATCAGCAGCAGTTTTATATACAAACAGCAAACATGATGAGGAAGAAATCAGAAAACAGCATCATTCACAATAGCTACAAAATAATGAAGTACCTAGAAATAAATTTAAAAAAGAATGTGAAAGATCTTTACGATAAACTTTATAAAATACTAATGAAAGAAATTCCAGAAAGCACAAAATTCAGAAAGACAGCTTATGTTCATGAATTGGCAGATATCACAGCTAAACTATCCATATTACTGAAGCAATATATAGACTCAAAGCAATCCCTATCAGATTACCAGAGCCATTCTTAGTAGAACTAGAAAAATGTATTAAAACTTACATGAAAGCACAAAAGAGTATAAATAAACAAATATATTTTTAACGAATACAGAAAAGCTGGAGGCATTTTAATACCTGATTTTAAGAAACACTACAGTGCCATAGTAATAGCAAAAATATTACAGTGCATAAAAACACATATAATTCAGAGCTTCAGTATAGAGATCCCAGAAAAAGTAATCATGCATCTATAGGCAGCTGTTTCTCAACAAAGCATACAGTGAAGAAAGGACAGCCTCTTCAGTAAATGGTAATGGGAAAAACAGAATATCCATGAACAGATTTTAACTTTATTAGTATCTCTCACCTTATATAATCAACAACTTGAAATATATCTAATACTTAAATTTAAGGTCAAAATATGGAATAATGTTAGAGGAAAACATAAGGTAAAGCTTCCAGGCAAAAGTATAGGGAATGATTTTTGGATATGAGTCTAAAATCATAGGAAATAAAGCAAGCACTAAGATAGGATAATATCATACTAAGTATCTGCAAAACAATAGAAACAATCGACAGAGTGAAGGCAACCTATAAAACGGGAGAAAATGTTTTATCAACAGCTCATCTAGCAAAGGATTAATAAACAGGATACAGAAGTAACTAAAAAATCTTTTAAGATCCAAATAAAAATATAGACATAAGCTAAATGGATTCTTTCAAGAAAAAGAAGTAGAAAGTTTCAACGAATACATTCAACAATGCTCAATATTGTTAGTCTTCATAGAATGAATATCAAAACTTCAATGGATATCATGTCATGCTAATTAAAATGGATATCATCAACATAATAAAGAATAACTAATATTGACAAGAATGTATACAAAAGAGAACTCATCCACTATTAATGAAAATGAATATTATTACAGTCATTATGGAGAAGAATAGAATTTTTGGAGAAACACTAAAAGTATATCTAATTTATGTTCTAAAAATGTATATCCTGGTAAGTACGCAAAGGAAATAAAAGCAGCATACCAAAATGTAACCTACATTCCCATGCTTTTTTCAGTATAAATTACAATAGCTACAATCTAGAACCAAAGTAAGTACCCATCACTGGATGAATCGATAAAGGAATGGTGTTATGGATACAAAATGAATTATTACTCATCCTTAGAAAATAATGAAATCCTGTCACTTCATCAAGTGATGATACTAAAACACATAATGTTATGTGAAATAAACCAGACATAAAATGAAAAAATGACATGTTTTCTTTTATATATGAAATCTTAAAAACTTAATGAGGAGCAGTGATCATTTGAGGGTAAAAATAGGGGATGAAGCATAAAGGACAGTGAGGTAACTGACACAAAGTCAATGTTAAGTAGAAGAAATACATTCTGTTTTTTCACAGTGCAGTACTATATCTACAGCTCCCAAAAAAACTATTACATATTTTAAAAAAATAGAGAAAAGAAGAGGTTAATGTCTCTAAATATTAGAAAACAAACTGTTAAGGAAAAGAAAATGTTAGAAAGCTTGATTTGGTGAGCACCCACTGTGTGCATGTGCTAAAACATTACAACTAACCCCATTAATATGTCCAACTAATACATGGTAAGCAGAAAAACTTTTAAAAGATAATTGATTATTTACAGCAAAAAATTCTATGATGATGTTTTGTGGAGCATATAATATTCATAAAATTAAATGCATGAAAGCAATAACAAAAGAATGTGAAGGAAAAAATAGAATACATTGTCACAGAATTTTACCTAGAACTAAAATAGTAGAATACTATTTGATTATTATTTAACAATCTTATAGAGGGACTGTCAGAAGATGTCAGACTAGAGGTACTCACAAATCATTCCAAAATATTCTTAAACAACAGGTATATGACTCAAATTGAGAAAGCTAATAACCCTGAAATCCTGAAATATGATTGTTTATAATGGTAAGTATGAGAAGTGATTGAAACATCTGGTGAATGCATTAAAAATTATAGTACGATATGTTGGCTTGGTTTGATCGCATCTCATTGTTCTTGTCACTTTCTGAAGCAGTCCTGAAAGACGTTGCGTGAGTTAGTTGCTCTGCCATGGCTACCTAGACATCTTGATATAATTAAAAGTTATCCCTTTCACTGTCCTTTTGAATTTTGGGAAAGGCTGCAAGTCTTTTGTTGACAGGTACTGCAAATAATGTGGATGAGGACACACTATAATAAAATGGAATCTGGCAACACCTTTCACTGTATTTTGGACCACACCTCATAAAGACATTAATGAAAGAGGACTTTTGGAACTGTTTCAAAAAGTGCCCATAAAATGGGATTAGAACACCCGAAATGAGGGGTAATATTTTTAGGAGGGTGAATCGTAGCGTGTTTTTAACAGTAATGACTTAAAGATTTAAACGTTCATAATATAATGTTGATTACTCCATTTAAATTAACTGAAATAATGTACTCCAAAACTGAGTAAAGTACAGCTGAACAGGAGACAAAGAACTTCCTCTCCCAAGTGGTGGTAAGGGAAAACATAAACATACTTTTTGTGAGCACTGACTGATACTGGACAGATATACAGCCTAAGCAGATAGAAGATCAAAATAGAGAACAGTGAACAGAAACAGAAAAGACAATCCCCATTTTTTTTGCTCCAGATTTGGACAAGGTTCAGTTGGGAAGACATCTCAGGAGATTCCCATCCTTTACCTCTGTAGAATGGACAGGAGAAAAGCGTGCTCAAAATTGAGGTGGAAAATCATCTTAAGTAACTCTCTCTGCCTCGGCACACAATACACACACATTTTCTGTAAGTCCAAGTCTAAGCTATCACTATTCTCCAGGGAGAAACTGGACACCAGCCCTAATAGTTAGCCTAGGTCTAGGAAAAAGGTGACTGTGACATGGTGAAACTTAAATCATGAGATCTGGGGAGAGATCCCAGTTTCCGGCTAACCTAAACATGAAATCTGAGCTGGGAGAATCTCGGTGGGTCCAATGGACAATGAAAAACAATGCAGCATTATGGAATTTGGGGTGGGAAGGGTTCTGTGCCTGGGGTTGCCCCTGCCAGAACCAGCATAAGGCTGGGGAACCCACAGCTTTTAATACAAACACAGACCCTGATCAAATCTAATCTGCTCAGTAAATACAAAAGTGCACAGTTTCTGTACTGGATAGTGATGTGTCCAAAAACACAATCTGAAAATTTGTGCAGCTTTAATCCACAATTCAGACCTGTCCACAGTCTATGCCAGTGATTGGTTCAGTGGACAGACTGTATTTTCCAGTCCTCTAATTCCTAGTTACAGAAATGTATATGTTGGTAGGTATGAAACAGTCCTGACATGGGCAGATCTACTGAAGAACACATCCGCAAATACAAATAGACAGAACCTTACCTCCTGGCAACTCTCAACGTTCGGACTTACTTAAGGAAACACAGAAAAAATACTCTGGATTTAAATGAAGATATTCATACATTCCATTTTGTCTGATGATATCAAAAAATCTGACTGTACTCTAAATACAACCACATGGAATAATATAAAAACTTTTTGATATTTATTTTGTATGCGTCTGGCAAGCATTTGTGAATATGCAAAAATTTACAATTACTAGTAATTTCTCTTTCTTCTATAGTGTCATAAAAAGGTAGAAGAAGAGGAATAAAAATGAAATTGCCAAAAGCAAGACCAAAATCAAGAAGGAAAGCATTACAGTTTGGAGCTCCATGTATAACACTAAGAGCAGATTGTGAAATATGAATTCCAAAAATTTGAGCACCTCTACCTCAAATGATTTGTTGATTGTATCCTACATAGCTTTTCTCTTTGGATGGCTCTGCTCATTGCCTGCAGTTTTTCCTGGCAGATATTCCATGTTCCAAGAATTTCTGTGTAGGATCATCATTACACCTTCAGCTTTCCTCTCACAAATTTACGTTACCATTTTGGGGGTATGTTGACTGGTCTGTCTGGCCTTCCTCTGAAATGTGGAAGCAGTCCTCCATACCTCCACAGTTCTTATATTTTGCACACCTGTAAAAGTATCGCTTTATAGATAATGTCAAGATCTGTCATTTGTGGGTGCCTTCTGGCCATCTTTCCTACTTTCCTTATGCGAAGTACTTGACTTTTTTCCAATACCAGGCTTTTCATCAACCATTCTCTCCTGCATCCCAACATTAAGGCACTTCTTTTCTTTTGTTATTACAAACTTTTCCAATCATTCATTCATCCTTGCTTTTTTCTCCTGATTCTCACTGTAGATCCTGCCAAAAGCAACCAGCAATTCCCATGTCGTAGGATGAACATTGTGCCGTTTTGAAATGTATGCAGGCAAATGTATTAGTCCACTATTTTTAAATTTAGTCTCACACTAAGTTTTAAGACATCAGCAACATATCAACAAGCTTTTGGCCAGAATATAACACACATGCCCTCTGGACCATTTTCTAATAGATTCTTCAATTCCAACTAAAACTTCGTGATGCTTGTCTTTATTGGCCTCATTTCTATCAACATTCTGTGTTTCTGTGCAGCTATTAGAATCTTTAATCAATATCTGCTTACAGCATTCTGAAACTTCTCTAATTGGCATCACATCCCTTCCAAGTTCTGTCTGCAAAACAGTACCAAAGGCTTATGAACTTTGCCATCAAGTGTAGTCATAGCAACAATCCTACTCATTGTGCCAATTTCTGCATTAGTCACTTTCTCATTACTAGCATAAAATTCTTGACACCTGCAATTTACAGGACCAAAGGTTTATTTTGGTTTATCTTTTGGAACATTCATTCCATGGTTGGTTGTCTCCAACCCAGAAATAATATGGCACTGGGCCATGGTGGAAGAACTCTGCTTAAAAGGAAAATTAGAGACAAAAAAGAGGGGCTTGAGCAAAAGAATACAACTGCTGAGATCATACTCGCAGTGACAGACTTCACGAAACTCTATCCGTTCCTATTATGTACATATACTGAACATAACAATGGATGAATTCACTGATAAGTACAGTGCCCACATGATCCAATCATCTTTCAATCCCATTAGGCTTAAGTGGAAAATTTAGGTCTAAACTATAATGCTGTGTGTGCGTGTGTGTGCATACATAACTGTACAGTTGTTCATGATTGCTTTTATTTTGTAACATTTTACCTTGATTTTTCATAAATAGTTATTTCTTTTTTCTTCTAAATGTCTTTTTCTTACTTTAGTAATTTGAATCAAACTCATTATACCTTCTTTCATTTTGCATTTAGGTTTCCTCCCTTACTCTTTTTTCTTCCGTTTTCTTTTACAAAATCTCACAAATGTTACCTCCTTCCTCTCTTCATTCCTGGTACATACGCATTGTAATATAAAAGATATAGTAATTTTACGCAGTGAAGTACTACCCAGTCATAAAGAAGGATAAATGTCAGATTTTTATAGGTAAACGGATGCAATGTGAAACCATACTCATAAGTGAAATAAATCAGACTCACATGCGTAAGCATCAAATTATCTCCCTAGTGTGACAAGCTTGAGGACTAAATAAGGCCCAAAATATACAATAGATATTGTGAAAGGGGAATAAACTTGAGTGATGGAAAAGATAAAATAAAGCTATAAATTGTGTGATCATCTCTATAAATGCAGATAAGGCTTCTGACAAAACCCAACGTACCTTCATGGTAACCTTGATGAAAACAGTTATGGAAGGATCTTCCCACAGAGTCATAAAAGGCACATATGATAAACCTACAGCTAACGTAACCCTGAATGGGGGAAAATGACAGCACTTCTTCCAAAATCCGGAAGGAGACAAGTTTTTATACCCTCATCATTCTTGTAGAGTGTGCTACTTGAAAATAGTTGAAGCAATGAGACAAGAGAAAGAAATGAATGAAAATGAAGGGTTAAGAAACTACTCAAATTATACATATTTGAAGATGATATTCCAAAATAGATTATATGATTATTTGCATAGCAGATCAAAAAATTATGCCAGAAGACTTTTTGAACTGATAAACAAATTTATGAAGTGGTAGGATATAAACTGAGCACGTAAATATAGGATTCCTGTACACCAATAATGTACCCACTGAGAAACAAATCAGAGAAGCAATTCCAATCAGAAAAGCTTCAAAAAATGTAACTAGGTGGTAGGAATCTAACCAAGTAAGTGCAAAATCTCTACTCCCTAAATTACTTAATACTGAAGAAGGAAACTTAAAAAAGACATTAGAAAATAGATAGACCTCCCTGATTCATGGTTCAGAAGAACTAATATTGTGAAAATGATCATTTTACCAAAATTAAGTTACACATTCAATGTAATCTTAATTTCAATATAAATGCCAACAAAATTCTTAACAGAACTAGAAAAAATGTTACTAAAATTAATATGGAATCAGAAAAGACCTAGAATATCGAAAGCAATCCTGAGCAAAATAAGCAATGACAGGGGCAACACTATACCTGATTTCAATTTACACAATAAAGGCTTGTGTTCTTGGAACAAAAAAAGACATGGAAACCAATGGGATAGAACATAAGACACAGAAACAAGTCCAAGAATCTGTAGCCATATGATTTTAAGAAACAGGCCAAAAATATGTGAGAGGAAAAGTAGCCTCTTTAACAAATGATGATAGGAAAACTGTAAAATATTAAACCTAGATACAACCTGTATCATATTGAAACTAGATCCTTGTCTCTTAATCTGCAATAAAATCATATCAAAATGGATGAATGACATATATCTGAAACAGAAACTTGAAAGGTATTATGAAAATAGCATGGGGGAACACTAGAAAGACTTTCTAAATGGAACTGTAATAGTATAGGAAGTAACATGGAAAGTCAACAAATGAGACTATAGCAAATTAAAAAGTTTCTGCACAGAACAGAAAAAAATAGTGAAGAGACAACCTGTGGAATGGGAAAATACCTTTGATAACTACCCATGTAATAGAACACTGACCTCCAAAAAATACCAAGAAACTTCTCCAAATAAAAATGTGCACATGAACTGAACAGATACTCCTACAAAGAAGCGGAAATGACCAATAAAATACGTACAATTTTCAGCATCTTTATCAATCATGGAAATCCAAATCAAAACTATAATACTTTGACATTTCATATTACTACAGTTAGAATGCCTATCATCAAGAATACAAAAGGAATGACATGGATATGGGAAAATGGAACACTTCTACACAATTAGTTGGAATGTAAACTAGGATAATCGTTATAGGAAATGGTGAGGAGAGTTCTCAAAAAGGTCAATTAGAAATACCAATTGATCCTATTATTCCTGTCCTTGTTATATTCCTTAAAGTATTAAAGACTATAGACCTTTAGGAACACATGTCATCAATATTTATAGCAGCAAAATTCACAATACCTGTGAAAATAGTCTGGATTTTTATCAACAGATGAATAGATAAAAAATGTGATATCTATACAGAATGGAATATTATTCAGTCCCAAAGAAGAAAGAAATCATGTAGCTTTCAGGAAAATGGTTGCAACTGGAGACCATCATGCTCAGTAAAATAATTCAGACAGAGAAAGTTAATTACTGCATGGTTCATCTTATATAAGAAATCTAAAAACAAACCAGCCAAAGATTAAATAAAGGAGATGCAATAGAAACTAAAAAGTAGGATTTTTGAGCAGTAGAAGGGAATTGGGGAGAGGAAGAAGAAAAGGGAAGAGTGGTAATGGTATTGAAAATGAGCAATTTGTATTATATGAAGACAGAAATTTCTCAAAAGAAATACAATGAATAAGACTCTAATACAACAAATAAGGCAATAAATTAAAGAAATATAATGCAAGCTGGGTGTGGTGGCACGTCTGTAATCCCAGCACTCAGGAAGCTGAGGCAGGAGGATCATTGCGAGTTCAAGACCAGCCTGGGGTACAAAGTGAGCTCAAGGCCAGTCTGAACTGCATAGAGATACCCTGTCTCCAAAAGACAACAACAATAATAACAGCAATAAAGAAGAATGATGAAATTTTAGAAAAATAAGAATAATCAACTTACTATACCATGGGAGAAGATAAATGATAAGTTGCAAAATACACAATTTATCCAAATTTGGTAGTAAAAGTTTGACAAAAATTTTGCAACAAATGTTAATGTATAGTAAGATAACCTAAAATTCATATATCACTAATTACATTCAATAATAGTGGGGAAGAAATGAAAGATCCACTTTACATTTCTATGATGTGTTAATTCCCAGTACATTTTCTATCACAAAAATATAAACTGTAACCAATATATTTGAAAAAAAGTACTGTTATAACCCTTTTAGAAATTAAAAGAAATGGTATTGAAATAAGCAGTCCAAGTTATGCAATGTAACACTTTATGATACAATTTTGCATATGGATCTATACAGTACAGGTGTAAGGACAAAGAAAATCACTGTAATTGTTTCTCATAGTAATTCACACATCAGTTGTACAACTAATTTCTTTATTAGCTTGGTTTTGAATTTAGGCAAAACTGTCCAAAGAATATATATGAATCACTTTCATGTACTTATGTAAATTATGAATACAATCCCCCATGTATGTGCATCTATTTTACTTTTGCCTTTACCACATTAAACATTTCTAAGTGTGGAATTCACTGGAATTAGGTACATTTACATTTTTATATAACCATCATCACCATCATCATCAGTCCTCCAGGACTCTTTTCATGCTGCAAAACTGAAACTCTGTACTTATTAAGATGTAACTCCCAACTGCTCTTGTTTTAGTCTTTGGAAACCACCAGTCTCCTTTCTGCTTCTGTGCAAATGTAGTTACCTCAAGCAAGTTCATCTTACAGTATTTGTCTTTGTGTGACTAGCTTGTTTCATTTACTATGACATTCCTAGTGTTAGGACATAGATCCTATTTCTTACATGTCTACAACAATCACTGCTAAAAATTATATTCAGTCTTTCCTATTTCTCATCATTATTTGGGATGTATTCATTAGACGATGAGGCTTGCATTTAACATTGTTCTATTCATAATGCATTTAAAATCAAATATATGACACGTTAATGTAAAAAATTTAGAAACTATAAAAAATTCATGGTCAGATAAAATAAGTTTATGATTTGGTGATTGTCTTAGTTACTTTTCGCTCGTTGCCGAGACAAAATACCTGACTCCCAAAGTTAGGGAAGGAAAGGTTTATTCTTACAGTTTCTCAGGAGTTTCAGTCCATAAAGTGGGCTCCAAGGCAGCATGGGATGACGGGGCTACAGTTCATGGCAGCTGCAAGCTGTAAGCCGCAATCCGCGCTGGCGAGAGAGAGGGCGGAAGCCGGGAAGCAAGCAAGAGGAAGACCCGCCTTCCCTTATACTGTATCTCAGCTCCAAACCTGGGCGGGTGTAGCAGTCACGTCATTAATCCTGGTGCTAGACAACAAACTGATCACAAGCATCAGACTCAGCCCCATCAAAAGTATGAGGACTTGGGGGTACATAGCATATCCTATACAGTGACACATTTAGATAAGGAAATTTATATATGTTTTGACCACATAGATCTGTGAATCTCCACAAAGGAGATCGAATTTGGGGCATGATTCCCTTGCCATAAATGGAGTCCCAGATCATTTCAATTTATCTTCTTGTTTTCAAACTGTACCTTCATTGGATAGGCTTTACACATGGTTTCCCCCATTACTATAAGAATGTAGTTCCACTGTTATTGGTGGGGATGTGCATATCCCTTGTGTATTCTGGAATAGAAAGACAAAGTCAAAGGAGCCACTGAATTATGTTAATCACTTTTGAATCTCTATTGAAGAGAAAGAGATACAGGTTTCAACTAAATTACCTTTTCTAATTTTTGACTTTCCTCTGAATGCAGAATAATACGATTTGTGTACTTTGCAGAATTATTACAAGCATTGAGATTTATGTGCAATGGTTTACACTGGTGGTCAACAATTGTAGCTGTCAGAAACAGTATCACCACCACTTGTCCTTTCGTCTATTTTTTTTTTTTGTACCAGGAATTGAACTCATGACCTCGCACTTGCCAGGCAGGCATTGTGCCTCTGAGCTATATCCCCATCCTCTTGACTATTAGTCTTTAGGAATGTTTGTTTAGCCTTTCTTCCCACAAATGAGTGGATCCAATTAAAACCAAATTGTTACATGGGAAGATAGTCCCAGATTATCCAAAATTTTATTTGTCAAAGCAGATTGGATTCGCTCATTTAATGACTCATCCAGACGACTACTTAAATCTCCCTCTGTTCTTCTCAAATGTCTATCACTATTTCCTCCATTCTCACTTTTTGGTTTTAGCCTTCCTCCAACCTTTACAGAGAAAACAGAAGTAATGAGAAATGAATTTCAACACGCTCCTAACATTACATCTATCCAACTGTTCCAGCATCTTATAGAGATAAAATGTGTTTTTGGAAGAGGCTAATAATACCTACTTGCTTTCTTGTCCACTGTACAAGCTTCATATAGCATAAACAAAGACAAAACTTTCAACAATGTTCCTTAACTTCTTGAACATTGTCAATTTTCTCTTCATATGGAAACATTTTTTCAAACTACAAACATCTCTCCTCTCAGGAAAAGAATGCTAGAAAACCTGTCTGTATAATACTTCCCCTTAAACTATCACCATATTTTGCTTCTTCTCTTGACCAAATCCCTTCAAAATAATGTCACATTATTGACCTTCTTCAATTCCTCTCATCTGTTTTCTTTGACTCTTTAGGCAACTAAATATTTGCACCTATCATTCCACTGATATGTCTTTTTTCAAGGTCACATGTAACCCGCACTTTGTGAAATCCTTTGATCAATTCTCAGTCTTTAGATACCTGGATATATAAAAATTTTGACACAAATTATGACTCCTTTGCCATTGAAACACATGTTTGGTGGATCCAATTCTATTTTATTTTTAGAATCATTTTCTTTATAAACATGTTTGCATAAAATAATGTTACATTCCTTGTGTAGAATTGACTCACGTCCTTGTGCATGCTAGGCAAGCATTATATCACTGAGCCAAATCCCCAGCCCTGGTACATGTATATAATGTATTTTATTTCCTATTAAAATCCCCTTTCCCCTCTCTACTTGCCCCCTACATTTGTCTCCCGACCCTTTTATTTTTCTTTTCTTTAATTTTATTTTAAAGATAATAAAATCCAACAAAACATAACAGAACAAAGTCAATCAAAACAAAGCTGTAGAACTGGTACAGAACTTCAAAGAAAGATACTAGGAAAACAACAGCTACTATAGTACATCTTGTTATCATCACAATAGTTGACCATTCCATCAGGTATAGTAAAATGAAACCAAAAACAAAAGACAATAAAACCAATCAAAACAGAATGTGAAATAAAGCAAAGAAATTAATCAGAATAAAGCGAAACAATGGGAACAATATTGAGCCTCTAAGACAAGACAGAAGGGAAATTCCCCATATTTGCTACATTGCATACTGTCATCCTCCCAAGAGATGGTCAGACTGCTGGCTCCAGACCCGCAAAACCAACCAAACAATATAAGCATTTAGTTGCTTTATGTACCTTAGCTGCTATCAACTTTGCCGGTCCTCCGAACCAGCAGGTTACCCATGGCGGGGAGTGGTTCTTGATTCTCAGCCCGCACCCCCGTAGGCTCATGGGAGACACAGATCTTTCTGTTTCTGTTGTCTGTGCTGCTTGCGTCACTCATCAGGAAGGCAGGCAAGTTGTCTTCTGGTTCTTTTCATTTTGCTTTTCTTTCTTGGTTTTACTCCTCACACACCAGCTGCTCCCTTTTGTTTCCATGCTGCCTCTGTCTCTACTTTCCTGCCTAAAGAAGGTCAGAGTATAGTCTTCATAACGTTGTACATTTCTGTTTATCCTTATCTTCTTAGTTGTATTGGTTATGTCATTGAATCTCAGAATGTAAATGCTACACACACACACACACACACACACACACAGTATTTAAATCCGTCCATATATATGCAATATATATATATATATATATATATATATATAGTACTTTGAATTTCAAAATCATACACACAGTTGCCTAGCCTACCTCTTTAATATAATACTTATTAGGCATTCCAGATAGTAACATATTTAAAACCAAACTCCAGGTATTCTCCATCTCCAAATATTTTATCTTCAATAGACATCTTCAAAGACAGTCATCTTTGACTCCTGTATTTCATTTTCAACTCACAGCATTTAAATGTTTACAAATCCTGTTGTTTTATGCTTCATGTACATAACTGAAATCCTCACGATCTCTATTTTGCACCACTTATCCTAGCTATTATTATTTCTCACTTTATGTATTGTAATAACATCTTAGATAGTCTTACTATTTCTGCCTTTCTCTCGTATGGTCTATTTTTCACAGTAGTCAGATCAGGCATTATGTTAAAAAAAATAACACTTCATTTTTATCCAAAGCAATGAAAACAAGGCTACACACAGTCCAACTCTTACACCTCACTCATAATATGACCTATTACTCTTAAATCACACTAATTAGGGCAACCTACCCAATGTTTTTTTCCATGAGGCTATCTGATATACTTTCATAAGGTCTTTGTCCTTGTTTCAGTTCCCTACTTCTGACATGCTCTATTCCTCCACTTCTTTATTATTCTTTCTAGCACTCATTAGAGTCTGGATTCATATACATTTGTGTGTCTTTTTTTCTAATACCATCTTTATATCTTTATGTATCTACTATCTTTACGATCTTCCCCCGCTTTCTAAATATATGTCCCATAAATGCCAGAAGTTTGCTTTGTTTTATTCTCAGTTGTCTTATCTATTTTCTTTAGCACTACTGTATCTGACTTGTAGTGGGTGATTAATAAATTATTTTTCAGTAAACGATGCTTCAGTGTTTGCCAGAGTATGTTGATATTGCAAAAGAAAATTAAAATGAGATATAAAATGTCAGTTATGATCCTTTTATTTTTTCCCATATCTAGTTTGAGGAAAATTCACATACGATATTTTTTTTCTTTCAGTGTAAAGCTTTGAGAATTTTCCAGTGCTTACAGTGTGTAACCAGCACCACAATCAAAGCTTAAATGTTATATCATCACCTAAATAATTTCATGCCCTTTATAGTCTACCAATTTCTCACATTCCTAGGACCCAGCAGCTAGTGAACTTTTGTCCAGTTTTGTCTTTGCAGCAATGCCATACATGTACAACTATGTGGCTCATGTTTTGACTCTGAATCATTTCACCAATATTAGAGCATTTAAACTGTAATTGTATCCATGTCATTAGACATCTATATTCATTATTTTTGTTAGAATTATTTCATTCTGTTATACAGATGAATCACACTTTATTCATTTCTCATTTGAAATTTTATGATATTTTATATTTAATTATTCTATGTTAGTATTTAGTAATAAACATTCATAGATGGGGTTGCATAAATTGATCTTTTCTTTTTATTTGTGTGAAGGCATCAGGGTGAGGTTTCTGGGTCATGTGGCAAGATTAGGGTTAACTATATTACAAATTTGTATTGGGAAAATATTTGAAATTGTTATAATGAATAAGAGATTCATTTATTCTACATGGTTATATGAGTTATTACATTCATTTTTAAGTCATTGTTATATGTGTTTTGTAAAATAAAATTTTGGCTTTATATTTTCTTATTAGTTAATGATGTTAAAAATAGGTTCATATGCTTGTTTTTCATCTGTTTATCTTCTTCAGTAAAATGTTTTATAAAACCTTGTGATCTTTCTTTGAGTTAATTTTTTGAATTTTGAGAACTCTCTATGAGTTCTGCATACAAGACCTACATAAATTTATGATTTTTAAAGAACTTTTAATTAGTGTCATTCCTGTTTTTTCAGTTTCCTAAAAACATCTTTTGAGAAAGCTTTATTGAAATAGGTTCTTTTGAGAAAGAGCACATTCTTAATTTCAGTAATATTTAACATATCACATTTTTTGAAGATTGTGACTTCAATTTTCTTGGTATAGCTTTGCCTAAGTCATCTACACAGATATTATCTTATTTTTCTCTTAGATATCAGTTTTAGGTGTTTATAATTATTTGAATTTTTATATATCTTTGAGTTGAACTGGCCTATGAGATGCAACTTACGATCTCTTATATGCAGTATAATTCAGAACTCATTAATAAAAAATAATCTAAAAGTAAATTTGATTGACCTCTTGATTCTAGGTCAGTCAAAAAGTATAAAAGATAAGTACATTTTTAAAGTATATATTTTCATTTAAAAAATACACCTCCATTAACCTAATAGAGTGTGCTGTTTTGTATTAACTGATTTAGTAGGTGGAAAAGAAATATTTAAGATTGGTCAACTAACATGATTAATGATCAGAAATTAAATTTGCTTTTAAAATATAGCTTTTTCTTTATTTTTAGTACTGCTCGAATTTCAACTTGAAATTATTTTATATAGATTATTTGCAATTTTCTGCTTATTATTGGGTAAATTTGAGAAAATTTAGGGTACTCAATTTTTACTGGTAGCAAATTTCTCTATTATATAACATGCATATTATAAAATAATTCACTGAAAATATTACTATAAACGTAGGAATAATAAACTTCATCATACTAGTTGTACAGGAACATGTTAAATGGGAGAAATGATTATAACTACAATTAGACAATAATTGCATTGTTGACATTCCTTGCTATGTAGTTAATGACTAGTTCAAGAAGCCATGAAAATCAGACAGAATGATGCCTAATTGTGCTGCTATAAACATTGGTGCACATACATATCACTGTGGTGTGATTTTTTAATTCTAGGAAGATATTCAGGGAATAGTGGGGAGGAATGGGACCTCTCACACTAGTTTTTTGAGGACTCTCCACGCTAATTTCCACAGTGGTTGTACCAGTCTAGAGTCCCACCAACAGTAGAACAGTGTTCCTTTTTCCCCACAGCCCCATCAGCATTTGTTATTGGTTGAGTTCTTGATGATAACCATTTTTTCTGGGGTGAGATGGAATCTCAGTGTTATATTAATTTGCATCTCTTGAATGATCACTCATGTTGAAATTTTTTCACATATTTATTTTCCATTTGAATTTTTTTTTTTATTTGAGAAATGTGCATTCATCTAAGAACCCCATTTTTGGATTGGGTCTTTGAATTGAGGGACCTGATTTTTGCAATTCTTTATATGTTCTTGAAAGAAGTCCTTTGTCTGAGGGACAGTTGCCTAAAATATTTTCTCACTCTGCAGATTTTTGTTTCACTCTGTTGGTGATTTCTTCAATGTTCAAATCTTTTTAATAAGATGAAGTGCCAGTTGTTAAGTCTTTGAAGCACAATTTATCACAGCTAAATGTTGGAAACAACCCAAATGTCCATCAACCGAGGAATGGATAAAAAAAATGTGATACATTTATACAATGGCATACTATTCAGTTAAAAAGAAGTGTAATCCGGGCGTGGTGGTGCATGCCTTTAATCCCAGCATTCAGGAGGCTGAGGTAGGAGGAGCATTGTGAGTTCGAGGCCAGCTTGGGCTACAACACAAGCACAAGGCCGGCCTGAGCAACACAGTGCGACCCTGCCTCAAAAAACCAGGGCTGGGAGTTTGGCTCAGTGACTTAAGTGCCTGTCTGACAAGGCACGAGGTTGTGAGTTCAATCCCCGGTGCTGCAAAAAAAAAAAAAAAAAAAAAAAAAAAAAAAAAAAAAAAAAAAAAAAAAAAAAAAAAAAAAAAAAAAAAAAAAAAAAAAAAAAAAAAAAAAAAAAAAAAAAAAAAAAAAAAAAAGAAGTGTAAACTCAAGGCTTTTATAGGTAAATGGATGCAACTTCAGATCATACTCAGAAGTGAAATAAATCAGAATTGCATGTGTGAACCTCATATTGTCTCCTAGTGTAAGAAACTGAAAGTAAAATTGATCCAAAATGTACAACAGATACTGTGAAAGAGAAATAAACTGCTCAAAAGGAAAGAACAACTGGGATAGGGGAAAGGAGAAAAAAAGGAAGGGAAAAGAAAATACATGTGTATATATATGGTATATATATATATATATATATATATACACATATATATGATAGCTAAGATAATTATATTGCTAATTTTTATTAGCTCATTGAAAAGAACGGTTTGTGATTATATTGTCTGAACCATTTTTCATGCCTATGTCTTGTGATCTGAGTAACTACTTTGAAGATAACAGCATGGAATATGTTAACTATTGTTCATCCCCTATTAGCTTGTTTTGAAATTCTGTATCATTTTTAAATTTTTTCCCTTTAAAAGAAAAAAACTAATTCTTAAAAAAAGAATGATGTTTAATTATGTAATAAGTCATTAAATACCTAAAAAGGAACCATAATGTCTACTAGTATCACTGGCCTTTTGAATGCCCTGTGCTATAAGAAAACATTTGAAAATTTTTTTGTTTTATACATTTTCAAATTAATATACCTCATTCTCTTATAAGAATAAATAATATTTCTGGAGTTCTGGTTTGGTTTTGGCATTTTTGTTTTTCACTTATAATAAACCGACCAATTTCACTAGCATTAAAGCATCATGTTAATGGTTAAATTTTAAATGATGCAGCAAAACCAATATTAAATCTGAGCTAGGAGAAATGCTATTTTCAAACGTTAGAGACCAAAAATTTAACTTTAAATGTGTTTCAGAGATATGAGAGTTATACTTCATTTGAAAGGCTAAATAATGAGAAGTTTAAAGTGTGAACATCACAAGCTGTAATATATGAAACAGAGATAGACATCAAGTCATAATATATCAGTTCCCTTCCTTACCCCTAAATTCTAAGGTAACTTCTAACATAGGAGAATAAAGAAAAGAATTCTGCTCAACTGAGACTAGATTTGGATGTGTACCAAAAAAGAAATTCCAGTGTGTTTTGAATGTGACATGATGATAAATATTGTAGTTTATTGTACAAAGAATGGGAAGTCATAATCTAAATTAGAATTTATAGACTGCTATGTTCGTTTGATATCACCATTTGTGCATGAATATTGAATAATTGCTGGAACAAGCAATACAGACAGCACATGATACTATATAGTCACTGCTCCCGTAAAAATCAGATCAATCATTGATAAGATATTAATTGACACAGAATGTATTTATTTCATGAAATTCTTCTCAAATTATCTTATTTCATTTTATTATGAAAATCTAATCAGTTTAACCAAAATATTTATGACTTATTAATATTTTTTGAAAAAATACAAGTCAGGTTTGGGTACAGAGGGATACAGAACTGTACAAAGAAGATCATCAATTGAATACATAGTTGGTGAGTGTTAGCAAGAAAAGATAATTCAAATAAAAGCAAGGAATTAAAGGCATAAAAGTCTTAAGTCTTTTTTAACCAAAATTACCTGTAAATAATTTAGACATTGTATTAAAAATTTAATATTCAAACTTATTTTTAAAGCAGAGTTTAAAAAAATCAAAGTAGTTTGATGCAATTCATTTTTAAGGCATTACTGATTCAGTTAAATATTTAGATCATTACAAACTAAAATGAAGGTACCTTAGAGTGTAAAACACAAAGTACAGAAAGTTGAAATATTAAATATTTGGGGGGCAATTATAGCTGGAGAGAAAGATAACTTTAACAATTATTGTGTGTCAAGCCCCATTATTTACTGGCATTTTATTTATACACACAATCTTTAATCTTATTGATCTTATTATTCCAGGACTGTTTTTGTCTCTTTTTTGTTAGTACATATTAATTGTATATATTAGTGGAATTCAGTGTTATATTTGCATACATGCCTACAGTGTGCATTTATCACATCCAGTCCTGCCCTAACTCTTCCTGTAACCATTTCCAACTCTTGTAATTACCATTCTACCTTCAGATCAATATGTTTTTTTTGTTTTTTCGCTTGTTTTTTGGTTGGTTTCCACATATTAGAAAGAACATATAGTACATGCCTTTTAGTGTCTAATTTTTTATTTCACTAAACATGATGCTCTTTACTTCAACCCATTTTGCTGTGAAAGACAGGATTTCATTTTTGTGGCCAATAATATTGCTATATATCATAACACACACATACATATGTATATGCGTATGTGTCTGTTTTCTTTATACAGTCATTGTTTGATGGACCCCAAGAATGATTCACTATTTTGAATAATACTACAAAAAGAATGAGAATGCAGGCATGCATTTGTTATATTAATTTCATATCTTTTGGATGTATGCACAAAAATTGATTTACTTTGAGGCTTTTGAAAAACTTCCATACTGTTATTCATTGTAGTTATACTAAATTGCATCATCATTCTTTGTGCATGAGAGATGGTACAGATAGTAAGTTTTGTTTAAAATTTTGAAAGCACAGAAATTAAAAGTAAACATTCTCAAATGGGATTACAGGAAGCTAAAAAGCTCTTGAACATCAAAAAAAAAGTAATAATAGCAAAGTGTGGAGACAACCAACAGGAAGAGAAAATATTTTCCAGGTATTCATCTGAAAGAATGTTAATATCCAGAATATAGGAAGATATAAAAAAAATGTTAAGTAATTCAAAGATAAATGGGCAAATGCTCTGAATAAGCCCTCCTCACAAGAGGAAATGCAAATGCCTGGACCCATATCTGTCATCATGCACTGAAGTCAAAATGGACCAAAGATGTAAATATTAAAACAGAAACATTAAATCTACTGGAAGAGAAAGTAGGTAGAAATCTTGAAGACATCGCTGTGGTAGAGAGTTCTTGCATAAAACTCAGACGACATGGGAAATACTTCAAAGAATCAAGAAATGGGATCTCATCTTATTAAAACGTTTTTGCACATCAAAGAAATCACCAAAAAAGTGAAAATACAACCCACAGAGTGGGAAAAATTTTTAGCCAGTTGTCACTCAGAAAATGTAGTTCTATCCAGAACATACAGTTAATGGAAAAAAGTCAAACTCCCCAAATTCAAAGACCCAGTCCAAAAATGGGCATCTGAGATGAATACACACTTCTCAGATGAAGAAATTCAAATGGCAAATAAATATAGGAAAAAAAGTTCAACATGACTGGTCATTCAAGTGATGCAAATTACAGCAACACTGAGATTTCATCTCACTCCAGAAAGAATGGCCAGAATCAAGGACTCAACCGATAGCAAGTATTAGAGGGATTGGGGAGAAAAAGGTACACTTCTGCACTGTTGGTGGGACTGTAGACTGGTGCAACCACAGTGGAAATAAGTGTGGAGATTCCTCAAAAAACTAGTGTTGGAAGTCCCATTCAAACCAGCTATACTCTTTCTAAATATCTTCCCAGAAGAATTAAAAGCATCATGCCACAGTGATATATGTGTATCTATGTTTATAGCAGCCAACTTGTAATGACTAAATCTTAAAACAACTCAAATACCCATCAATCCAGAAATGGATAATAAAGATGTGGCATTTTTATTCAATGGAGTACTACTCAGCCATAAATAAGGATAAACTTTAGACTTTTACAGGTAAACAGATGCAACTTGAGACCATACTCATAAGTGAAATATATCAGACTCAAATGTGGAGACATAGTATTGTCCCCCTGGTGCACAAAGCTGAAAGAGTAAATGAATTCCAGTACGTACAATAGATATTGTGAAATGGAAAGAAATTGTTCAAAAGGAAAAAGGAACTAGGGTGGGTGAAATAGGAAAGGACTGTAGGGGAAAATGGAAAATTTGCAAGTCAGTTATAGTATTAGTGTCTCTTATTTCATTGAAATAGAAGTTTTGTGCTAATATCAATTGGAAAAAATTTATTCCCATGTCTTGTACCCTGAGGAACTACTTTAAAGATAACAACATGTTATTTACTAACTCTTGTCATTCTCCGATTATTTTGTTAAGAAAGTTTGTTTTACCTTTTTTCCATAGAATAAAAAACTGGTAAAAAATAAAATAAAAACCAAACAGTGAAAACACCCTATATCATTGTATAATAAAAGTGCAAATCAAAATTAAATGAGATAACACATAACTCCTTATAGAATGGCTGTTATCAACATGAGCAATTACCAATACATCAATGGCAGGAGTGTGTATAAAAAGGAACTCTTTTATATTAGTACATGTTTGTAGTACATGACGTTGACATTCATCTTAGGGAGCAGGTACGTATATCTAACACATCTTAATTCTTTTTATTTTCCTTTCCTTCTCCATTCTCCTCCCTCCATTTCTAGCTTCTGTACCATAGATTTTCTTTTGTTTTGTTGTTCATGTTTGCTACACATAATGATTACATTTATTTTTGGTACTAGGTGCATATATATGACACATCTTTAACCTTTTGTAACCCCTTCCCATTCCCTGCTTGTCGCCTGTGATATCTGGATTCCCTTCACATTTGTGAAACATCCATCTCTCTGTTTAATTTGATCAATCTTTCATTTTGCTCTTTATATGTATTTAATGTTTCTTATATGAGTGAAACACTATGGTATTTAAGCTGTATGATTTATTTCAGTTATATTTCAAAGTGCATTCTTTTCCTGACAAATTTCTCAAATTTATACCTGTTTAGCATCAAGTGCTACTCCATTGATTATAGGTAGCAAAACATTTTGTTCTTCCATTCATTTGTTCGTGGACATATAAAGTGCTTTGACATTTTAGACATTAAGAGTTGTGCTGCCATAAACATGGGCATGCATGTATCCTTGTAATATGTCTTTTAGCTATTTTGTAAAGATACCTGGAAGGAGAATAGCTGGGTGCAATGAAATTTCTAGTCTTAATTTCTTAAGAAAACTATTCACTGATTTCCATAATGGTTGGATTAGTCTACATTCTCACTAGCAGTATAAGAAGATTCCTTTTTTCATCACAACTTTGCCAACATTGTTATTACTGATTTCTTGATGATTGCCATTCTTTCTGGAGTAACATGAAATTTCAGTGTTTTTTAATTTGCATCTCTCTAATGGTCAATTAAATTTAATAATTTTTTTGTATTTTTTGCCCATTTTTATTTCTTCTTCTGAAAAAATGTCTTTTAGTTTGAGTTGCCTGTTTTTTATTAGAGTCATTTTTTAAAGGATCTAATGTTTTATGTTCATTCTATACTCTAGATATTATTCTCCTGTATGAACTGCTGCCCAAAAATTTTAATTCCAATTCTGTAAGTGGTCTTTTCACTCTTTTAGTTTCTTTTTTCCTTTGCTGTGCAGGAAGTTTTTAATTTTCTATCATCCCACTTGTCGACTTATGACTTTATATCTTATTCAATTGGAGTTTTGTCCAGAAAGTCCTCTTTTATTCCTTTGAGTTTACAAGTTTTACATATGTTAACTTTCAGTAGGTTGTGTTTCTTAGAAATATTTAAGTATTTGATTCACTTTGATTTTTGTTTAATGCATAGTGAGAAATATACTTCTAATGTCAATCCTTTGCATGTTGAGAGCTAGTTTTCCCATCATTTGCCAAAGAAGTTATCTTTCCTTCAGCAAATGTTTTTGAACCCATTGTTAAAGATTAGGTTTCCAAATGTGCCTGAGGTTATGTCTGCATCCTCTGCTCTGTTCCATTGATCCACAAGTCTGTTTTTTGCCAATAACATGCTGTTTTTAATCACTGTAGCTTTGTAGTTTTAACTCGAAGGCAGATGTTATGATGCCTCCTGCTTTGCACTTGTTGCCCAGTATTGCTTTTGTTATTTTAAGATTCTTCTCTACATGAATTTTAGAACTGCTTTCACTAGTTCTGTGAGAAACACTGCAAGTATTTTGATTGGGATTACATTATTTGTATATATCAATTTTTTGAAATATAATCATTTTGAAAATATTTATTCTGCCTATCCAGGAACAGGGGACATCTTTCCACCTTCGGATGTCTTCTTCAATCTCCTTTTTCACATTTCTGTAGTTTTTGTTGTAGAAGTTTTCACTTCCTTGCTTCAGTTAATTGTTAAGTATTTAACTTTTCTTAATGCTATTTAAAATGATATTTCTTTCCTAATTTCTTTCTCAGTAAGTTAATTACTGGTGTACAGGAATGCTATTGATTTTTATGTGTGTGTTAATTTTGTATCCTGCTACATTACTGAATTTGCTTAATTGTAGGAGTGCTTTGGCAGAACTTTTTGGTTCTTCTATGGAGAGGATCTTGTCATCTGTAATGATAGTTTTCCTTTTTCCTCTCCTACATCTATGTATTCTGTTTATTTCTTTTCCTTGCTTGAATGCTCTGGCCAATATTTTGAGTATTCTGTAGACAAGAATGGCGACAGTAGAAATTCTTGTCTTATTTCTGATTTTAGAGGGAAAGCTTTCAATTTTTTCTCATTTAATATGATGTTGGTCATTGGTTTCTCATAAATCACTGTTATTATATTGAGGTAAGATCCTGTAATTTCTTCAGGGTTTCTTATTATAAATAGGTGTTGGATTTTGTCAATTTTCTTTTTCTGAATCTATTGCTGTTATCATGTTGTTTTTTCCTTGCTTCCATTTATGTGGTATATGCCATTTAATAATTTATTTATATTGAACCATCCTTACAACCCCAGGGTGCAACTTACTTGATCATAATGTGTGATATTTTTGATGATATGTAGCATTCTATTTGCCACTATCTTATTGAGGTTTTTTGCATTCATGTTCATTGAACAGATTGGCCTGTAGTTTTCTTTCTTAGTTGGGTCTTTGTCTGGTGTTGGGAACAGAGTGATGCTGACATTTAGAAATGAGTTTATAAGCACTCATGCAAAATAAGGAACTCTTATAAGTTATCTTTTTTCTTAATTTGAAGCCAGCAAGGCACAGAAATACTGCACAAATTATTAAAGTTCACGCAGGCAAAAATAACAACTTACTTAGACATTGTCCTGTAAACAGAAGCAAAATACAGGCTGGAGATGTTCTTTAGGACTAAGTTCCTGTATTCAATCCACATTAGTTAAAACAACAGTACAATAGTATACCTTCTTACTCCATAAAAGAGAAATGTATGGTATTAATAATTGGAATTGGCAGACATACAACTATTAGCAAGAAATGTCAGTTGATAAGAATATAGAAAAATGATAGACAAAATAATTTTAAACCTCGGCTCTCTTGCTTTATTTAATGCAAAAGGACTTTACATATCTCAATATCTTTTAAACACAGTATATTGTTGAAGTGCATCATAAATCTGACACTTACGTTATCTCTGAGTCATTAAGATGTGAAGACAATGACAGCTAAATTTTTCTGAATACTTATTATGTGCCAAATTACTTTTCTAAACCCTTTTCACTTGTGGTGTAATTGTGACTCGATAATGTATCTATGATATATGTGGAGCTATTACTAACAATTTACCCATAAAAAAGGATCTTAGAAGGGTTAAGGAACATGGTGGCTGTGTCTTAGAAGAGAAAGTGGTAGAATAAGAATCCAAGCCCAATTTTGTTGCCCTCACAGAACATAGTCTTTAATTAATATGACCAGTATAACATCTCCTGATATTTTCTTTGATATTTTGATCTTTTCTTGATGTTCCATTTGTAAAAAGAGAGAGGTAATACATTTTAGCGAGATTTTCATTTAAAAACAGCTAATTTTTTTCCAGAACTTAAAGGACAAATATAGGAAGACTAAGACATGCTCATGCTTCTTGATGAACTTACAGCCTAGTGTAAGCAATAGTCATGCTGAGAAAAAATTTTTGCCTTTGAATAAATGTATCAATGATGGCAGCACGGAGAAAAAGGGAGAGAAACAGGACAGCTGTTAATGTCTACCCTGAAGCAGAGGACTTAAATAAAGGCCTTTAGTGTCTGAAGTGAAAGAGTGGCAAATGAAGAAAAGGGTTACTGCAAAAATGTCGCTTCCTATAGAAAGTGATGACGAAATTAAATTAAAGGGAGAAAAGACTATTGACTGTCTAATAATGGTTGGTTGATTCTTTACTTTGCTATAAAATAGTTTTATTTCTGACTTTGGTGCTATTTTAGTATTCAGTGATTATAATGAAAGTGACTAATCTTCAATAAAGAGGAAAGTTCATGTTCAAATAATTTTTCACTGTACTCATTCACTGCTGGCTCTTCTGTCAAATTGTTGGGGGTTTTGTGAAGCAATGTGGCTATATGAAGTTTGAGAACTAATATGTAGCCAGGGCTAATGAACGCTGGCATTGTTCAGTCTTGTCCTTATCCTGATATGTAGGTGGTTTTCTGGAACAGAATATTTAATTTTAGTGGAAGTCAGGTTTTGAATGGGAAAAGATCCCCTTGGGAGTCATATGGCAACCCAGTAAAAGCAACATTTCCAGGTGACAGAATGAATCTACTCAGCTCTATGGTAGCGTCCCTCTAGTTTCTTTTTAATAGTGTTTCATTTCTCTTGTGAGTTAGCTGCTGGATTTGTTTTGTTTTGTTTTGGTTTGTTTTTGACTAATTTTGCTGCCTCTGTGCCCTCTGTGTCTTTTTCTTTGTGTCTTGTTTTCATTTTGTCTTTGCTTATTTATTTGCTTGAGTCTGTCATTGTCTATGTGATAGCATTTTTTGTGTATTTATGTGTGAAAATTTGCTCTTTCTCTTTCTCATCGTGTTTGTCTTCCTCTGTATTTCATTTTATGTGGCCCTCCCTTGGTATTGTTACTTTTCTCTCTGGGTCTCCCTCCTAATTATGTGTTTTCATCAGTCTCTGTCTTTGTAGTTTTCATTCTGTTTTTCTTTCTGCCATTCTGTGTCAATACACGAATGTCTGTTTTTTTCCTTGCATCACTGTTTGTCTGTATATTCAATTTTGTGCCTCTTAGTGATATCTGAGTCTGTCTCCAGCAGTCCCATTGAAAATCATTCAGTACGTGTGTTTCTCTGAAATGGTTTCTCTCTGTCTCTGTCTCTCTCTCTCCCTCTTTCTCCTGTATGTATACATAACACAAGCACACATGTTTCTCTGTGTACCTCCATCTTTCTTTATATACTTTCTTTGCTCTTTTTAAAATTATCTCAAAATGACCACTTCTTGTTTTTGTTTTGTTTTCCTTTTTTTTCTTTTTAAATAGTAAAACAGAAAAAAGGATAGAAATAATACAGAATTTCAAAAAAACAGAAAGAAATCAACACTAGCTAATACGTTGCATAGAACAACTGGGATGGGGGAAAGGAGAAAGGGAAGAAGGAAAAGAATATGTGTATGTAGGTATGCACATATAAATGTATGTATGTATATGTGTGCAAGATAGATAATTATACTACTAATTCTCTGTTAGTTCATCAAAAGAACAGTTTGTGCTCTCATTGTTTGATTGTGTGATCATTTTTTATGTCTGGATCTTGTAGCCTGAACAACAATTTCTAAGATGATCACTTCTTTTTAAAAAAATATCTGAAACATCAAAGTTGAAAGACAATTTATAATTTTGATGCACTTCAGATTTCTTAATGTAGGTACTGTAGTAAAATAACTTCATATTTGTGAGGTAACTCCCCTAAGACACACAATATTTGTCATGTTATAGATGGACCATGACCATTTGTGGTCCAAAAAAACTGATCACAAGACACAGGCATGCAGTATACCAACTACTTGGCACAAGACTATGACAAAAAGAAAAGTACCTCTGAGGAAACCATGAAGGAGGCTCTTTAAAATACATCTCGTATCTCATCGTGTAGGAAACACTACCTTTACTGGTGACAAAAATGATGCTAGAAAAGTTCATTCAGTGACCCTGAGTCACAAAGATTAAGATGTAGTACAAACTCAAGTTCTTTTATAACCTAAGGTGAAGTTCTTTCCAATAGTTACACCTCTAAAATCAAAATTTATGAAACATTCTTTGTTTTTGACTCAAAAATTCCAGTGTTAATAATTTTTGCCTCATAGATAATTCAATAGAATTTGAAAGCTATTCATTGAACCATTATTTATACAATAAAATGTTTTGAGGTACTCCAAGCCTCTTGTGATACCTTTTCCTTTAATATCCAAGTGAACTTTTTGAATACACATCCCATATTCTATGAAAAATAAAATTCCAATTTTGCTTAGAGTTTCCTGCGTGGTTATCCCATTCCATTTTCACACACTTAATTAATTGCTTATTAGGATGAGTAAAACTCTAGGTTTGGTATATAATACATCATCTTTTTCTGTTTTAATATTTACTTTTTTAAAGATTTGCACTAAGTAAGAATTATCTAGATGACTAAGTAAGTTTATTTTCCTTCGATTTTGTACTTGGAGTACCCTCACACTCTTAGCCTTAAAGACAAGTTTTAGCTAGAGAAGCAGCAACAGCAAAGAGTATAATCATCGACCAGTTAAAAAGCGAAATGTGCTACCACTACCTCTTTCCTTCCTCCTTCCCTCTCTCATATGCAAATTTATCTTATTTTGTCATCTTCTTCTTCTTCTTCTTCTAAATTTATTTATTTATTGTTTTGAATGCAGTGCCTTGCTAAATAGTTCAGGCTGGCTTTGAACTCACTATGTAGCACTTGCTGGACTTGAACTCATGGTGGTTGTCCTGCCTCAGCCTCTTGAGTGCTGGAATTACAGGAATGCACCACCACGACTGGCTTTATTTTGTCTTTTTAACCTTCAACACATCTCAAGAATCAGAACCTAAGGAAAAAAAGAGTAAAGAGAGGGGGAAAATGTCATAATACTCTTAACTCCCTACTTCAAGTTTCTGTATATAGCAATTCTGGTAAGTATTAAGAGAAAGGAATATTTGAATCATTGAGTCTGGACATATAAACTAGTCCAAGTTGGACTTCAAATAACCACAAGTGACTGAAAGTTCGTGTAACCTACTCAAGCTGTCATATAAAAAAAGTAAACAGAATGTATTACAATTCAGATACAGGAAAACAGGAGAAAAATAGTAAATCATATTACATGTATAATTTTAGATTGAAACTATTGATAACATTGAAATATAAACAATGCAATATTTAATTTCCTTTACATAATCTAGCATAATGCAAAGATTGTAGTAAAAGTCATAAATGACTACAACTTTTGCATGACTTGAGTGAGAAAGAAAAGTTTGAAACTTGTAGTCATCAAGAAAACAATTACTTTGAATTAAGATGATATAAAAGGGAATGGGGCTGTACAACCATAGTCTGGTTAGGTCATTCAGGAAGATTTAGTCACTAGACAAAATAATGTGAGAGGGAAGTAAGCAAAGTATAATGTGATAGGGGAGTAAGTGATAGAGAAATTTATTCTTGATATTTATGACCAAATCATAAAATCATCATAAGTTAGATCTGGAAACATAAGGTTTGGATCTGGAAAAAAATCTTAAGTTGTCACCATGTCCAAACTCCTGCCTACATGTAGGTGAAAATTTTCATTATCAAGGACAGTATAGTGTAGATATTCTCAAATCTGCTTAAGAATGTTCTGCTGTTTAGGACATCTAATTTAAAAGTTTTTTTCCAACATGTTTTATCATACAAATTCTTTCCTTTTGCCTGCAGGACTGCAGATATTCTGACTTTTTCCCCCTGTAACTCAATTGCTGCTCCTTTGAAAAGCTCTTTGAAACTGAATCACATCTCACAGATGGCTCCATTTAATGTCATAACATTTGACAAACATTTGTGGAAGAAAAATAACTACTCTGCTTGTATGTGTTCTACTTGAAAGGACTAATTTATACATTGGATGCTTAAGTATGGTGGTCAAGAAAAGTGTACATATCCCCAAGGGAAACTCAACATTTTTTTTAAATTAAAAAAAAAACTTAAAACAGTATTTTCCCTAAAATAATTGCAAAATTGGAATTAATTTTTGAATTTTAGCAAACATGTGAAGATCACTTATCTTTATTTGACATAAAGGCACCATTCCATATGTATGACATATTTATATATTTTCTCTGAAAATATAGTTTTTGAACACAGATTTGAAAATATTACTTCATCTATATGCCATGAGCTCATTCAAAATACAGTTACTTGAAAATTAGTGACTAAAGGTAGTTCTTATTTTGAAACTGTCTCTTAAGTCTCTCAGTTGTACACTGCATGCCCATATATTTTTGACATCTTTCCATCAAGGTCCAAATGCTGTAGCAAATCTATTTCTATTTTGGGAAACTAACAGTATTAAAGAACAAATTTGGTAGTAGCTGGGTGGTTAGTAAATGTGAATAATAAAAATGGATTTGACTATGGACAATGAAATGGCTCTTTACAGTTTCTTATTTTTTAACTTTTCATTAATACATGTTTGCAATACATTACAGGTGCATTCATGGTGGGAAATTGTATGCATATATATCACATCTTGTTCCATTTTACTTCCTCTTCCTTTCTTGTCTGCTTGTCTCCTCTTATACTCAGATCCCTTTATAACTCCACAAAGTCTACCTCCTGCTTCCTATCATCCATATTTATAGACATAATGAAGAAGGTTTAGTAACCACATTATGAGTGGTCCTTGTGGATGATTCCCCATTCTTTCACGTTTGGGTCATATGATTTGTTGGAACTGATCCCTTGGTTTCAGTTTGGGTCCTGTCTCAGGTCTGGCCATTGTGCCTCTTCTTATTCTGGTAATTAGGGAACGTTCTGTGGCTGTGTTAAGATAAAAAAAAAGACATTAGAAATAAGTTTCTATTTCTATGAAACTACTAATTGCAAACATAATGGGTATCTCAAGATTCTGGTAGTTAACTTTGGTGTACAAGGCAGGAGCCTCCATAAGAACAAAGCCCACATAGAGAATAGTAAAGCAAGAGAGGGAGCGAAAGATCAAGTCCTGCTGACCTCATTTGGTCCATGTATTTTTCACTCATGCAAATTAATATAGTCCTTTGTATTTATGTGTTTGTAAGTGCATGTCTGTGCTAATATGACTTGAGTTTGTAACACACGTCACAAAAGAACACTGATCAATATATTTTTGAATATCTAGTAAGTGCTACTGCAATTAAACTATATACTAAAGCTTTTACATATGCTAATGAATTTAATATTTCGAGTGCCTTTGGAAGGCATTTTAGCAAAACGGGTAAGAATTTTCATCCTGAACTAAGAGATTGAAATGTCGGCTCTATCACTTTCTTAGCTGTAAGACTTCAAACAATATAATCAAACTCTGTCTCAGTTTGAAGGGGAAGAGATGAAAGCAATGTTTCAACAGTTCTTATGATAACTAAAGAGTATGCACACACACACACACACACTCACACACAGACAGTTACAACAGTTATTGGCTTGTAGAAAGGATGAATTGTTATGTCATGTTTTACAAATGAAGTGCCTCAACATCAGAAAGACTAATTCATGCAATATTACACATTCAAGAAGTATCATATCTGTAATTTGAATTCAATTGTTGATTGTATCCTAAATTTATTTTCTCAATCAACATGTTAAAATTTTAATATCTAATATATGGCAATAATAATTATTATGACCATGTTTTCTAGGGCATACTATTTGGTATGAAGTTTATATAAATCATCTCTAAATCTACAAAAATTTGCAAAGCTAGTAAAATAATTCCACTTTTTAATAATACAAAAATTGAGGCTTAGAGGGTGCTATGATCTGAATATATCCCTCTAAATTGGTGTTGAACTCTAATCTCATTGTAGTGGTATTAAGAAGTGGGGCCTTTTAAGAAGGATTAAATCATGAGGACTCTAGCTTCATGAGTGGGATTCATTTAATAAGAAAGGAGCTGAAGTGAGCAAAATTTCTCCCTTTTAGATATGTGAGTTTACAGATTAATCATCATCTGTAAACAAATCTGCTCAAAACACTGAATCTACTACCACCTTGATTTTGGACTTCTCATCCTCCAGAATTGCTAGACTATATTTCTAAGTCATTTTGTTATTGCAGCAGTAACATACTAAGACAGAAGGCATAAGAAACTTGTGTAAAGTTCTGCAGATTGGGTTACTATACAATGAGTCCACTAAGCCCAGCAGTGCAGCATAGGAGCACTGCAACATCTAATCAAGGACAGAAACTGATTTCAAATGAAGCTTGGATGCTTTTATTTTAATATTTTTCAGTTGCAATCCACTTGGTTGAAACTCTTTTCAGATTTTTTGGCCATGTATAAAGGTGAAATAATTCTGCACAGCTATGGACCAATTATTTTTAACTGTAGGTATGAAATGGTACATATGAATTTAAGTCTCAGAAATGCAGATAAATGTTAGTACAATGGATATTTAGATACAATGGTTCAGATAGCAACATTTAAATTCCAGTTTGATACAAACATTTATGGTATCTACAATGCTGGATTATCTCACATATTTTTAGCATCTTATGTTCTATCAGATTTCAAAAGTAAAATTCAAGTGTTCTAAGATGTACAGTAGAATTTGCAAAGCAATCCATATACTATGTTCTCAAAATTGAAAAGATTATCTTTAGAAGGCTGTGATATAATTTATTTTAAAAGCTTTTTGAGTTATAATTCACATACAAAATCCCACACATATTTAATCTGTATAATTTATTGAGTTTAAATATATACTCATTATAAATATATTCATATGCATTCAAAGGTATACAGATTCCAACACATATAATATATAACTGTGATACCATTGCATGAGTCAAACTAATAAGCATATTAATCACCCCAAAGGTTTCCTTGTATCCCTCTGCTTTTTTGTGTTACTAGTGGTAAAGTGCACTTAACAAGAGATATACCCACTTTAAAATTTTTAAGTGTAAAACAGTTCTGTTTTAACTGTAGGGACTAAGTTATGTAGCAAATCTGTAGAAATTATTCATCTTGCATAACTGTATTTTATGCTCATTGAACAACTTCCCACGTTTCCCTCTTCCACACCCAGCCAAACATCGTTGAATTTTCTGGTTCTATAAATTTCACTATTTTACCTACCTGATATAGTGGAATCATGCATTTACCTTCTGAATATTCTTACACTTTGCATACTGTTCTCAAGTTTCATCTATATTGTAGCATATTACAGGATTTCCTTTTTTAAAGTTTGAATTATACATATATATGGTATATATGATATGAGTATCGCCTATGTAAATTTTATGTATATTTTTACTTGTTATCTTTTGTTTCTTTGATAATAGCCATCTGAACACGTGTGAAGTGGCACCTCACTCTTAAAATAACTCATATTTTCCTGATGATTAGTGGTGTTGAGTAGCTTTTTACATTGCTGTTGTCCACTTGAACATCTTCTGTGAAGAAATAGCCAGCACTTTTCTCATTTTTATGAAATCATCACCATCTTTATCATTGCTTTTGGGCTGCTCCTCATATAGTTTGAAAATTAATCCCTTATCAGATGTATGATTTGAAAATAGTTTCTCCCATTTGCTGAGCTGAGACTCTTGTTTCCTATGCTGTGCATAAGCATTTTCTCTTGCTTTAATCGCATTATCTCTTTTTGCTTCTGTTATCTGTGCTTTTGTTGTCAGATTCAAGAAATCACTGCAAAGACCATTGTCAAGTTTTCCCAATGTGTTTGGCTCTAGAGTTTTATATATGCAGGACTCATATTTATGTCTTTAATACATTTTTATTTGGTTTTTGTGTAGTTTAAATAGAGGTTCACTTTAAATTTTTTTGCATCTGAATATTCAGTTTTCCTAACACTGTTTATTAAAGACACCACCCTCACCCTATTGTGAATTACTGATGTCCTTGTAGATGATTAGTTGGTTGTGTATGTAATGTTTATTTCTGGACTTTTCTTTCCTTCAGCTGAACAGTATGTCTATCTTCATTTCACTATCGCACAGCTATAATTACTGTAGTTTAATAATTTGGAATGTATTTTAAGATTAGAAAATGTGTTGCCTACAATTTTATTTTTTCCTCAGGTCACTTAAGTATTCTGAATCTTTTCTCTTCTATATGATTTTTAATATTTCTTTTTTTTGTTTCTGAGAGAAATGCCTCTGCAGTTGAGATTTTGATGGAAATGGTATTGGGTTTAGAGATTGCTATGATCAGTTTAAAAATAGTAATCATCCAGTCCATTTTTCTATTTCTTTGTAACAGCTTTAATATTTTTCATCGGTGTATTGTAGTTTTTAATATACAATTCATTTAGTTCATTGAATAAGCTTATTCCTAGGTATTTTATATTTTAAGAATAAAAATGTGACTTTTTAAACTTTCTCTTTTGATAGTTTTAATATACAGAAATACTTTTGTGATTGATTTTTTATTCTGCAATTTTACTGTAATTGTTTGTTAGATCTGGTTTTTTAGTGTGTGCATGTAAGAGTGTGTGTGTATATGTACATGTCTGTGTGAATGTGATACTGGATATCAAACTGGTCTGTCACTAAGCCATTTCTCCAATTCTTTTTTTTAATTTAAGATAAGTTCTTGCAAAGTTACCCAGGTATGTCTTGAATTTGCAATCTTTCTACTTAAACCTCATGAGTAACTGGAATTAAGGGAATGTACCACAGTGTCCAGCTTAGTTCTGATTGTTTTGTGTGTGTGATAAAATCTCTAGGGTTTTTCTATGGATATGATCATGTCCTTGGTATAATTTTATTTCTTCCCTTCCCATTTGTGCTTTTTTCTTTGACATTTCCGCTTGCTGAATTTCTCTGAATAGGACTTCTAGTATTGTGTTGAATACAAGTGGCAAGGGTGTCATTCTGGTCTTTATCCTGATTTTAGAAGACAATATTTCAAGTTCTGAATTGGCTATAACATTCAGGCTTGTTGCATATTCTCTTTGTTATGCTCAGGTACATTCTTTCTGCACCTAGACTGTGGAGCATTTTTATTGGAAAAGCAGTTTTGAATTAAGTCAGATTTTTCTGCATATGTTAAAAATCATTATTTTTTTTCTTTTTCAATTCTACATGTTAGTAAGACAAAATAGTGAGGTTTATTTTGTAAAATTAGTACATGAATTGAAAATGCCTTGATCATTTCCAATCTCATTATATCCTCTCCCTTTTCTCAAGGCTATATCTTATTGATTCTTAAGTCTCCAAATGTCTACTCCCCAAATTACTTTTATCTCTCAATTAATTAACAATGAATTTCCTCATATAAGAAACAACAATGATATTTAACTTTTTGAGTCTGACTTATTGTTCTTGACATAATGGCCTCTACTTACATTCTTTTTTCATTTTTCTTTATAGTGGAATATTATTTCATTGTGTTTTTGTACCACATTTTCTTCATTTACTCATTTGTTGGTGGGAATTTAGGCAGTTTAGCTACTGTGAATTGTACTACTATAAACATGGGCTTGTTTGGACCTAGGTCTTTGATCCATTTTTGTTTGATTTGAATACAGAATGAGGTAGCAGAATTTAATTTTAATCTTTTGCAAGTAGATATGCTGGGTTTTGAGCACCATTTGTTAAAGAGGTTATCTTTTTAACAGATTTAAGAAGATTGAAATCATCACAAGTACTTTTCAACTATGAATGATATGAAGCTAGAAATGAAAATGAAAAACAAATAGAAAGCTAACAAATACGTTAAAATTAAATGAGTCTCTCAAGAACCAATGGATTGGTCTTAGTGCCTTTTGATTTGCTAAAGATGAGTACTTTCTAAGGAAAAGAGATTTATTTAGTTCATATTTCTCAAGATCTGGGAGCACGGCACTGCCATAAGCTTCAGACGAGAGCCTCACTGAGGAGCATGTTTCTTGGCAGGATTGTGCGTGCGTGTGTGTGTGTGTGTGTGTGTGTGTGTGTGTTTGTGTGTGTGTGTGTAAGAGAAAGAGTCAGGGAAGAGATCACAGGAAAGATAAGAAGCAAGAGATTAACAAGAGAGACTGCTTATTATTATATAATGTTCTCTTATACTAACAATTTCAAACTTTTGAATAGTAGGGCTCCCCCAATCTAACTAACTTCTACTAGGCTAACAGAGGAAGTACTATGGATAGAAAAAGATAGACCAGAAAATCCAGGCTCAAGATTTCGACTCCTCAGTACTAGGCAAAAAAAGAATTTTGAGCTAGAGAGACTATGGGACTGGAAGTAGGAGGGGGCAGAGCTTACAACGAGTAAATGCCAGGGAAGCTGAGAGACAAGAAAGATTGGTCTGGCTTTGGGATTTTGTCTCCTGGATACTATGATGGGAAGTCTGCAATAGAAAGAAATTAGAAGGACTTTGGCAGCTGAGTCCTGTGAGCACTGTGGGCAGAGCAAGATTACCAGAATGAGGTTAGCTAGAGAGTCCAATTCCTGATCCCAGATACCATGGAGATTATGGGCTGGAGTGTGTTGGGGTAAGCTTTTGCAGAGTTGAAATCTACAAGTGCCAGAGACGGATAAAGAAGAATGGAGTAGAGTTTGCAACACAGTCTGTCAGGTCAATGGCCTAGTAGCTGGAAGGTGGGACCCATCAAAGCAAACAGCACACGTGCCTCCCTGTCATCCTGGAGAACACTAGAATCTCCTGAACCAGGTGAAATAAAGGCAGTGGCTTTGAATAACCACTCTGAGATGTTATCCTATCCAACAAAGCGGAACAACTGGTTTCTTTTTTTTCCCCCTTTACTAATTTTGCTTTGTTTTCTTTTTCATCAGCATTTTGTATACATACATAATTTTTCTGTTTAGCTACATAGCACTCTACATTGTTTTTGTCATATATTTTTATATTAATGTTGGTTTTTTAGGGTTAATTCTCACCTCTTTTTCATATTTCCTTCCTCTCTTCACTTTCTATAATTCCCTTTGCCTGCTTCTTATATCTCTGTGCTCTTCTGCTTTTTCCTTTTTTCTTTCTGTCCTTCTTTCCTTTCTGTCTTTTCCTCTCATATATATGTACATATATATGTGGTGTTTATCAAAATACATTAGTTTTCATATTTTTGCCTTCTATATTTAACCAGTGTCCCTGACTTTTCCTGGGATAATGAAATAGTAGAGTTGTTTTAAATTCTCAATTATTTAATGATATATGATTAGCTTCAAATATGTTGATGCTACTGGTAGGTAGTTTCTCTTCTAAAAATAAATGTAGGAGCTTGACCTAAGAACCAGCTCAGACTAAGTAGAAACACTCACATGGAGACATTCCCACAGCAAGGGACATATCACAAAGAACAAGTCATTTTCTAAAAGGATTCCCACATAAGAGTGGAAAGATACCTTTCCAACTGGTCTACAAAACTAAACACATAAATGAGTACTATTGAGAATACAAGATTGTGAGTCACCTCCAAAAGCTGATGCCACAGACATAGAAGTGAAATATCACACAAAAAATTTTAAAAATCGATAATTGAAATGATCAGTGAGATCAATGAAGAGACAAATACAAGCCTCATTCTGAAGTATCTGTGCGAGTGTGTGTGCAAGTTTAGAGCATTTATGTCTTTTGAGCTGGTATTTCATGGAAATACCTTGTTTCTACATCCATTTTGAGGGGTCACTGTGCTGGATAAATTAATCTGGGTTGAAAATTATTTGCTGTTAGGACCTGAAATACTTTGCTCCAAGCTCTTCTCGCCTTTAGGGTTTACGTTTGAGAAGTCTGCTGTGATTCTAATTGGTTTACCTTTAAATGTGATGTTTTATTTTTTTTTCTCACTGCTTTTAAAATTCTTAGGGGCTTTTCGATTTTTTTTTTTTGCTGGATATCTAGTAATTGATTAAGGACATGCCTTGATGAGCTTCTTTATTGTCATATTTGTTTGGTGTTCTATAAACATCACTTGTACTTTGAGCTCTCTTCTTATGCAGTGTTCGAGAAATTGTCTTCCATGATTTCTGTAAACATGTTAGTGAATCAATCTATGTTAACTTCTAATTTAACTGCATTTAGCCTTATATTCATCTTCTTATTGTCATCGAATAGCTTCTGGATAATTTCCTGTTGTTCTTTTATTTTGTTTGGGGCTTCTATGAGTACATCATTATAGTTCACTATTTTGTCCTTGGTTTTAGACACGGTTTCTTTACATTGGTCATTTCTTCACATTGATCATTGATAATTTATAAATTCTATAGATTTTTATTTCATATATTTCCATCTGACATCTTTTTGAGGATTCTATATCCTTGTTGAACTTGTCATTCAAGTTTTAAACAGTTTTGATTGTCTCATCAAGCTTTTTGCCTATTTTCCTGAAATAAACCATGGAAATTTGGATTGAAATTACTGTTAATTTTTGGTTCATTTCCTCTCTGAATGTATCCAGTTACTTCATCCCTTCTATAAACTTTACATATAGTTCTGCTATGTATTTGCTTTGTTCTCCCTTTGTGACCTATTTTGCTGCCTTGGGAGTTTTGAGAGAACCTGGGAATATTCTGCTGCCTTGCTTCCCCATGCGAATATATATCATCTTTTTTATATATACCACCCTCATTCCCCCTCCTTTTTGGGAGGGTACTGCACATTGAGGACTAGAAAAGTGAGGAGAGTTTGTGATTTATATGGATACATGTTAGGGCCGGGAGTTTGGCTCAGTGACTTAAGCACCTATCTGATAGGCACAAGGTTGTGAGTTCAATCCCCGGTGCAAAAAAAAAAAAAAAAAAAATGGGCTAGGAGTTTGGCTCAGTGGCCTAAGTGCCTGTCTGGCAGGCATAAGTCTGTGAGTTCTATGCCCAGTGCCCCCCCACAAAATAAATGGAATATATGGATACATGTTTAGTAGGATGCCACTCTCCCTGAATAATTTTCAGTTCTGTATTTCTAGGGCTAGTATTTACTCTTTTTGTTGTTTCTTTTAAGTGATTTGGACTTTGTTCTTATGTTTTGCAGAAAGAATTACACCTGGTTATAACAGTATCAACAGATTCAATCATACAACACTTCTATATCATAGAAGTTACACTCCCACCTTCTTCTATCCTCTATGCACAATATAACCGCTTATTATTTGTAGATGTTCCACGATGATGTAGGTGACAATGAAGGAGGAGAATGCAAGTTGGTTGGAAGAGCCTAAGGGGAGGACAAAAAACTAGGTATGATATGAAAGAGTCAAAAACTTGGGATGGGGAGGATCTAGGCTTAATATTAGAGGAGGTGGGTGTGGCTGTGGAAGAGCTAAGTATGGGAAATTAAAAACTTGGGAGCAGGAGTTTATGTATTTGGAAAACAATAAAGAAACATTGTAATATTATTGCTTCAGGGATTTGAGGTGAAGAAGCTAGACAGGAACTGAGATAAAGGAGAAAGGCTAGATACCTAATAAATCAGATCCAGTGGAAGAAAAAGTACACAAAAGTAAAAACCTAATAATCACACAAAAATAAGACCATAACATAATCCCACTTTACTAAATAAATCCAAAAAAAACCTCAACCCTATATATCTGATGGGAACACAGATTAAATATTCCAATAAGACAGTGCATACGTGTTTCACATATAGTTTCTTTGCCAGATTTTGAGTGCTCACACTACAATACTGAAGCTAACCCAGGTGCAAGATCTCTTTCTGCCAGGTCACAGGCATCCTTGTAGAATCTAATCCAGTCCAAGTACTTGTGTTAGGAACTTTTGCCATCCCTCTTTTGTGTGATAGTGGAATCAGCAGATAGGTTCACTATCATGAAATTATTCACTGAGTCAGTAGTATTCTTGTGCAATCGAATCAGCTAAAGTTGTAAAAGTTACAGTTATATCCATCAGCACATGTTGAGAACATACCATGAGGCCCAATTTTGGAACTCCCTTTAGCCTAGAGGAGAAATCCACAGTTGCCTTTTAAGTATCATAACAGCTCAAGTATTGGCCCAAAGCTAACATGCATTGAATGCAATAGCTATGTATCCTCTAGTGGTTAAAAAACACTGAACAGTAATCTTATAGAATCAATCATCTAAAACCAAGGGACTTGGGGACTGGATAATAGACTTTTAAAAAAAAGTCTTTTGCTATGTGGTAAGGGAAAGAAGAAATAGGAGAGGGGCAAAGAATCCTAATGGCGGTAGAGATATATATTTAAAAGGGGATAGCAGGGGAGACTGGGTATAAAATCAGTAGTGAGAAATGGGGATGAGAAAAGATTCCTTTACCTAGATAAAGATTAGTGAAATAGGTAAATGGAAGCAAATGAAAAGGGTGGAGAAGAAAGAAAAGAAAAATAGAGAGAAGATAAAAACATGAGAAAGCAAGGAGGTAAAATTGTATGTATTAAAGTAGAAGGAATAAAAAGGAACAAGCTAGGATTATCTTACCCTCTATAAACTTTACTGGAAGAAAAAAGCAAGAGGAACACACACACACACATAAAAGAAAGGAGAAAATAGTGGAATAAAAATTGGAGGAAAATGCACAGAAGGAAGAAAAGAGCAGAATATTTTTTGCTATTTTTTTGGATATTTGATTCTTTTGACCAAGCTAGGGAAAAGGAGCAGAGCTCAAAACAAAACATGTCTCTGCTCATGCTGGAAGTCTGAAGTGACACTCTGCCCCTAGAACAGCTCTGGGTGCAGGCACGTGCTTACAATCTTGTGTAACTAAGGCTGAAGTTGTAGCCTCCAATTTCAGAAGCCAAGTATATGTTCAACAACTCCAGCTCCTCAGTAGGACTCCCTCCAGCATGGTCTTCAACTGCTGTGTCTCGTGTAACTGTCCTTTGCTCATCCACTCTGGGAACTTGACAATGTGGAGCCTGGCTTGGAGCCAAGGGCTACCCTGGGACCCAGATTCAAACACTGAGTCCTTCCCTAAACTAGTGTCCCCATCAGCTCTTATTCTGCAGCTGTGGCTACGGGCAGTGGCTCAAAGTCACTCACCATATGTAAACTGTGGAAGGCCACTCTGAAAGCAGTATCCAGTGTTTTCCTTGCAGGTTTCAGTCACCACTGACATTCTATGTCCCAATGCAGTTCTCCATGAATGAAAAATTTGGAGTTTTACTATGTTTTCTGGGTGACAGCTGGCCAGACACTCTCAGCAGTGCAGTTTGTAGAGGGTTCACTCTCTCTTCTGCAATGTGTTCTATTTTTTTCTGTACACTTTAATCCTTTCTTTCTCTTTTGTGAGTTCCCTCCTGGTTTCTTGGCGACATCCTCTCAGTTTGATCCCTCTCCAATCTACTGTTTTCCAGACCCTAGACATTTTGTCCTGGAGAAGTTGATTTGCTGGCCCTCACTGTTGTGCCATTTTTCTTTTTTTGCTCCTTTCTTTTTTATCTCACCCAAGCTAAAAGCCTTTTGAGTGATGCCATCCACTATCAGAGTGGATCTTCTGTCTTCATTAAATTCATTCAGTCACACTCAGAACTATGCTAATTCCACTCACAGGACTACTTTAGTATCATGCATCTCCAATCCCAGTATCACACACCCTAGATCCAGCCAGCTCTATAAAGCTCCACCTATAAGCACACAAGGCTTTGCAGGGGACGTCTAGGTAGAAGTCATAACACTTCCCTTCCTGACTCATGATGAACAAAACTCAAGAGTTCTTCAATTTACTCCAATTTCAATTTGCAATGCTGGATCCTGAGAGCAGCCCTACCTTTTTTCTCTAAGGTAGTTAACTGGTATGACAAGATGTTGGGTTCAATGTCCACTTCTACTCTGACCTCCTGAAGAAGAAATCAAAAGTTTCTGTGCCTTCTCTCGATTTTAAAGTGGTGACCTGGCTTTTGATAACTGTACTGTCTTCCAAGATTTGTACTGGTTACTGAGATCCATGTCTTCTACTGAGAATCATATTTACTTTTATGTGTGTTGAGTGCTGGCAGGTCACAATATTTTTCTGAATGTATGTTTCTTCTTAGAAATCTGTGTCTAACAACTGCAATTAGTTCTGACAGTCTTGATCTACAGTGGGTAATTGTTGTAGCTGTTGGTAGATCTCATGTGGCTGTTAGGACACATAGAGATAACCACTGTCCTCTTACAGTATCTATTATCAATTACAGCATTTGTAATATAAGCCAGGTCCTGATATCCAACTGAGAGTATTGAAATTATGGTGAATATTGAGGTTTTGTCATTTATAGAAGGACCAACTATCTGTTGATGATGTTTTGATCCTTATTACTGTTTCTTACACTCCTCCTTCTTTCTTATATAGTAGTTGCTTCTTGAAATTTCATGTCACTTAAAAATATTCTTACTAGGGAAAACATAGTTTATTGTGTGTGTGTGTGCGTGTGTGTGTTAAAGAGTCTTACTTATTTCACATAAAATTATGATCTTTGTTCTTCAATTTTATAAAAGAAATAGTACCATTTCTCCTCAAATTATTCCAAGAAGTACAAAAAGAAGTGAAACTTTCCTACTCATTTTATGAGGCTTATATTAGCCTGATACCAAAACTAATGTGGGAACAATAAAAAAGTTTAGAACTATATCCTTGATGAACATGTATGCAGAAATCCCTACTAAGAAACTTGCAAGCCAAATGCAACAATTCTGGTAAAATTGTTGGATGAATCACTAATTCTCAGCATTTGCTTGCTAGAACATTTTTATTACCACTTCAATCTACTTGCTTGTTATTAATCTGCTCATGTTTTCTAAATTCTCTTAATTTAATTTTTTTTTTCGCCTGCCAGGGCAGGCACTTAAGTCACTGAGCCAAACTCCCGGCTCTGGTTTTTTGAGGCAGGTTTGCACTATGTAGCTCAGGCCGGCCTTGTGCTCGCATTGTAACCCAAGCCGGTCTCGAACTCACAATGCTCCTCCTACCTCAGCCTCCCGAGTGCTGGGATTAAAGGTGTGCACCACCACACCCGTTTTCTCTTAATTTAATTTTGATAGGTCATATGCTGCAAGAAATTTTCCTGTTTCCTTCAGGTTTTCCAATTGGTTGGGATATATTTTTTTAATTGTTCCTAGTGATACTTTGGATGCCATTGATGTCTGATGTTACATACTATTTTCATCTCATCTCTTACAGTGATTTGAGTCTTCACTTTTTTATTTGTCTAAAAATTTTCAATATTATCTTTTCAGAGATTCAACAGTTTGTTTCATCGTTCATTTATATTTTTCTGTTGCTTTTTTATTAATTTCAACTCTGATTTTTATTAATTTCTTTCTTCCTAATAGGTTTAATTTTCACTTAATCTCTTTTTCTAATATCTTCAGGTGTATGATTTGGTAATTTTTTGGACTTTTGGTTATCTTATGGGGAACTTTTGATAGAGGGAGCCCTTCACTACCAATCTACTGGTGAAAGTAGAGTATTCAAATCACTCATTACCTACTGTAGCAGGAATTATCTGTCCCTTTATCTGGGATAGGGTTTGTTTTATGAAATTCTGTGCACTGACACTAGGCATATGTATATTTAAAAATGTTATAACTTGTTGGTGGATTGTTCCCCTTTACCAATAAATGGTGTCATTTTTTGTCTCCTGACAAATTTTAGCCTGAAGTCTGCTTTCTCAGTTAAGAGTATGGTTATTCCTGCATGGCTTCAGTTTCCATTTGCATGGAATATTATTTTCCATTCCTTCACCTTCAATCTGTGTGAAACTTTGCTGGGGAGGTTTTATCTGTCAAGGAGCAGAGATGAGTCTATTTCAATTCAGTCTACTCATCTGTAACTTTCAGTGGGAAAACTAAGGCTATTTATATTCAGAGTTATCACACAAATGTATGTATTTATTCTTGACCTTTGTTGATTTTCTAATGCTTGATCCTTTACTGAGTCATTTTCTTTTGGATCTTTATACCTTCGGTGCATAGGATTCCCTTAAGGACATTCTGCAATCATGGTTTGTCATGAATATCTGTAGTGTATCCTCCATTGTCCCACCTCAGGGTTAATTAGCTCTCCAGTCCTGTGTCACAATTTATTGATTGCCTTACTCTACCACAAGGTATCACACTGGTCCATTACATTGATGATATTATACTAATTGTACCAAGAGAACAGGATATAGCAACCACTTTGGATTTATTGGAAAGCATTTGTGAACCAGAGAATGGGATATAAATCCAAATAAAATTCAATCAAGGTCCTTCTTCCTCAGTGAAATTTCTAAGAGCCCAGTGGTGTGGGCATATAGAGATATCCCTTCTAAGGTAATAGATAAGTTGCTGCATCTGGCTCCACCTACAACCAAAAAAAAGAGGTGCAAAGGCACAAATGCCTAGAAGGCCTATTTGAAAGTGACATGTTCCTCATTTAGGTGCTTTACCCTGGCCTATTCACCAAGTGACTCATAAGGCTGCTAGTTTTAAGTTGGGACGGTAACAAGAGAAGGCTCTGCAACAGGTCCAGGCTGCTGTGCAGTCTGCTCTGCCACTGGGGCCATATGACCCAGCAGACCTAATGGTGCTTGAAGTGCCAGTGGCAGGTAGAGATGCTATTTGGAGTCTCTGGCAAGACCCCTAGCGAAATTGCAGTAGAGGCCTTTAAGATTCTGCTATCATCTACAGACATTGTCCATCATGAACTAGGTATTATCTGGCCCAATGAGTCATAAAGTTCAATGCAGCCAAAATCCATCATTAAATGAAAATGGTACATAAATGACTAAGCTAGAGCAGTTCCAGAGGGCACAAGTAAGTTACATGAAACAGTTTCCCAAATGCCCATGGTTCCCACTTCTGCTATAATGCTTTCTGTCTCTCAGCATGCACCTATGACCTCATGGGGTATACAATATAATCAGCTGCCAGAGGAAGAAAAGTCTAAGGTCTGGCTTATGAATGATTCTGCGTATTATGCAGGCATCACCTGCTGTGCCATTGAAGCCCCTTTGTAGGACATGTCTGAATAACAGTGGTGAAGGTAATCTTCACAGTAACCAAAACTTTGCACAATGAATCTGGTGGTACATTTTGCCTGGAAGGAAAAATGGCCACAAATGCAATTGTATACTGATTTGTGGGATGGATTCAACGGTCTGACTGGATGATCAGGAACTTGGAAAGATCATGAGTGGAAAATTGGTAACAAAGTTATTTGGAGAAGAGGTAGGTGGAAAGACCTCTCCATATGCCAATGAATGTAAAGATATTTGCATCCCATATAAAAGTTCACCAAAAAGTGACCTCAGCAGAAGAGGGCATTAACAGTGAAGTGGATAGAATGATGCATTTTGTAAAGAGCAGTCAACCTCTTTCTTCAACTATCCCTGTCATTGCCCTATGGGCTCATGAACATAGTGGTCATGGTGGTGGGCATGGAGGCTATGCATGGACTTAGCAACATGGGTTTCCGTTCACCAAGACTGATATGATGATGTCCACTACTCAATGCCCAATATGGCAGCAGCAGAGAAAATCACTGAATTTCTGAATATGCCACCATTGCTGGGGGTGATCAGCCTGCAACCTGGTGACAGGTTGATTATATTGATTCACTTTCATTCTGAAAAGGATAGTGCTTTGTCTTCACTGGTATAGACACTTATTCTGGATATGGATTTGTGTTCCCTGCACATAATGCTTTTGCCAAAACTACCCTGCATAACTTATGGAATGCCTTGTCCAAAATCATGAAATTCCATACAACATTGCCTCTCTCCAGTGAATGCATTTTATAGTTAAAGTGAGGCAATGAACTCATGCTCATGGAATTCACTGGTCCTCAACATCCAAAAGTGGGTGGACTAATAGAAAGGTGAAACAGTCTTTTAAAGACACAGTTACACTGCCACCTAGGTGACAGTAGCTCACAGGGTTGGGATGAGGTTCTTCAAAAGCTGTAAGTGCTGTGAATCAGTATGCACTGTATGGTTCTGTGTCTCCCATACCTTGGATTCACAGGTCCAGGAATCAAAGGATAAAGGTAGGCATGGTACCGCTCATCATTATCCATAGTGATCCACTAGCAAAATTTTTGCTTCCAGTGTCTGAAACCTTGTGCTGTGCTGGATTAGAAGTCTTACTTCCAGTGGGGGGATGGCTTGCACCAGGGAGCAAGTGATACCGTGGAACTGGAAGCTCTGATTCCCCCCTGGTCTTTTTGGTTTCTTCATACCTCTAGTTAAACAAGCTAAAAAGGGAGTTCCCATGTTGGCAGGGATGATTGACTCAAAGTATAAAGGTAAAATTGAACTACTACTCCACAATGGAAGAAAGGAAAATTATACCTGGAGTGTAAGAGATCCCTTAGGGTATCTCTTAATATTTGCATGTCCCGTAATTAAGATCAAAGGTAAACTGCAACAACCCAATCCAGGCAGGATGAAAAATAGTCTAGAACCTTCAGGAATGAAAGCATGGGTCATCCCACCAGTGAAAGGGCCAAAGCCTGCAGAGGTGCTTGCTGAAGGCAAAAAGGAATACAAAAGAGTAGTAGAAGAAGGTAGCTCTAAACACCAGCTACAACCCTGTGAGCAGATACAGAAATGTGGGTTATAATTGTAATAATTCTCTCCTAATATGCTTCCTATATAATACAATGTTGACAGACTTTGTATCGATTCTTACTATTGCACCTATGTTACAATGTTCAAGTTATGCAATGCTATAAATAAGCATCATTTAAATAAAACTTATTCTGGGGAAGAAACTAGTACATTTCTGTTTGTACACAAGATAATTGTAACACATTAAGCATGCTTATAAAATTGTCTTCGTATCTGAAGTCTATGACTTAAGAAAACTTGTTTGGTTGTCAAGTTGACAAATGGTGCATTGTGATAGTTACCTGACTGTGTCAACTTGACTAAGATACACCCAATTAAACTGAGTCAGCATTACTAAAAGAGAAGACCCACTCTGGATAACCTGAATGGAATAAAAAGGAAAAAAAAAATAAAGGAAGCTCGCTTTGTTTCTTTGGAGGAGATTCAGTCTTCATCTTCACCTTGAACATCATCTCCTGGCTTCCAGTGCAGACATTTCAGCCTTCCAACACAGACCATTCAGACTTCCACTGCTGACCCTTCAGATACAGATTTGGATGGGATCCTACGATGAGCATCAGGCATTTGACCTTGGACTGGATCCTTCATATCTGGTGCACAGACAGCCTTTTTGGACGCTTCCACACTTGACACTGGATGGTCATTGCAGGCCTATCTTGTAAATCTTTATATATTTACGTATCTTGTATTAAATCTGTTTCTCCAGTGAGCACTAACTGATCTACACCCTGATCATTTTGCATTTTATCACCAATAACTTTTTAGTTTCATCTTCTTTGAGATTTTGAAGTCCCTTATTGATTTGCTTTTTATTTTCTGTTTTATCGTTTCCAATATTCAGATGTGTACATTTTGATTTTTCCTATTTCAATGTCCCATACATCTTCTCTGAGGGATTTCCAGGGTTCTGACTTGTCTTCTCATCTATTTATTTTCTTTGTTTTTGTTGTTGGAGGAGGAGATCTGAGGTTTTTCTTTTCTTTTTTTTTTATTTTTATTTTTTTTAAATTTTATTTAAGCGAAGAAAAACAAAACAAACAAAAACTACAACAACAACAAAAAAAAAACGACATATATAGTAAAAACAACAAGCAAAAGAGACAAGCAAACAACTAGCATAAATACACAACATTGCAGGTTTACAAAACCGGAAGATAGAAGCTTGACAATGGTTGCAATTCGCGCATCGTTATCTTTAAAATGGTTTCTTACATTAACAGATATAGACATGCAAGATTGATCCAATCATATGAGTGGAGATTCCTCAAGAAGTTAGGATTGGAGATCCCCTTCAACCCAGCTATCCCTCTTCTGGGCATTTTCCCAGAAGAATTAAAAACATCATACCACAGTGATATCTGTGCACCCATGTTTATAGCAACCCAATTTGTAATAGCCAGATCTTGGAAACAACCCAAGTGCCCATCAATCAAAGAATGGATAAAAAAGA